>CM057811.1:42374356-42638337 GCA_030067965.1 Latrodectus elegans | reverse complement strand
CATTATCCGGGATTAGCTACTGATGGCGACTTTCCCGTGTGTGTTTCATCCTAAAAAAATTTTGACCTCCTCTAGCTTTTCTTAAGCCATCTGAATACAGTAGCACGAGCTGCAGATTCATCACGAAAAGCGTAATTGCAAAACTGTTGAACGGCTTCTTCTTGATTTAAACATGCTTAAAAATCGCAGAAAATCATAGCGCGAATATGTTCTTTGCGCCAAATCTATATTTTTCTCTTCTGTTTAAAATTTATTCTACGCTAAACAAGTTGAAGTAAGTCAGTAAAAATAGTCTTTTGTGTTAAAATACTTTGTATTTTAAAATTAAACCGTTATTTTTATTTTGTAAATTCTCGTCCGCTCGTATCTCAAAACTTTCAGATTAACCCTCGTAATTACTGAATATAAAAAATATTTTTTAACACTATAGCTTTCGTTTAATCCATTCATTACATATAAGTATTAATATGAGAAAAGATAATATAATTATAACATTTCAATATTGAATAGAAAATACTTTTTTTTAATTACGATTGAATGATAAAGAACAAAGTGTCAATAGCCTCACAATCAGAGTTTACATAGTATCGGATTACAAATGTTAATAATTTCGAAAACAATTCAACTACTAATGTTAAATAAAAGATGATTTCAGTTCTAATCTGTTCTTAATCTTTTCAAACAATATTAATGTTATGTATTAAATTTGATATCTAAATTGTAAATTTGAATTTTTTCAAAATTGCAATCCATTTTACAAGTAATTTATTAAAATAAAAAAGCAGTACTAAATAACATAAAGCTCCTTTCTCCTGGGAAAATCTAATTGAAATATCTTCGGAAATGTCAAACGTGTGTGTGTGTTGTTATAATATATCAAAATATCTTTCACCACGTAATGGATAGAATGTTGAGGGTATTTTAATATTCCTCACATAAATTGCCTTTCGGAAGAATTTTCATAATTAGTAGGAAACTCTCATGCGTTGACAGAGAATGAGCCCGAAAAATTTCCAATCATCCATAGAAGATATACATGCAAATTTAAATGCCAAATATCTACTTCCCATTATTTAACACTGTCTGCGATCAAATACAAGCTTAGATGACCCACAGAGAATATCCTAATTTCTAGAAACTTTTGCGAAATTTCTCGAATTATTCTCTGTATATTTACTTGCCGGGACAACTGTTCATAGAATTTGCCCGTATTAAATTCCGCATTTAAGGAAAGCTGGAATGTTAGCAATCATTAATGCAGACAGTCGTGAGCACTGCTACTAGAATGTCATGTTCTGCATACCCAAGTTTTGACATCACTTTGTGGAGTGCCTAACGGCCTAAAAATGTAGTGAGGCATTATAATATCCATCAACAATTCTCTGCCAATAGGAGTTTTCATAGTTATTGCCTATATTCAAGTATAACAATGAAAGAAACATGGAAAATTTCCGCACACCCTTCCAAACATACGTGGATGTAGAAAGCAGAAGAGCGACATCTAAATCTTGTTGTTTAAGAGTGGCTTATAATATCGAATCTGGTACCTTACGCTCCGAAAAGTGATGCACTACCATTAAGTCCTATTAAGTCCTCAATAACCAAATTTGCAATAGCCAGAATGTCTATTAAAATAACTGGCAGCATTAAAAATATTTTATTTTTAAATTTATAATAATTTTATTTAAACAATCAATTTTAATAATTAAAATATTTTCCTAGTTATTGAAGAAAATAAGAATTCATATACATTTTCCAGTATACTTATTTATCAATATTTTGTTTACTGTTTTAAAGACAGAGAGGTAAAATTAGTAACAAGCAGTAAATTAAGTAAAACTGTTAGTATTTATATGATTAATGTTATGTCTTATTTATGTGATACCTTATTTAGATTAAATTTTAAATAGTTTTAAATTTATTAAATTAATTTTTCCAAATTAATGCATTTCCTACCAAGAGTAATGTATAAATTTAAAAAAATAAACTATTTTTTAATTTTTTGTCAAAAAACCAATTAAACTTATTTTTTTATCTATTCATTTAATTTAGAACACAACTAGGTTTGTTATAATTTCTAATTAATTTTAGTATATAAATTATAAAATTAACTAGAAATCAGTACAAATAGTATGTAGTTTTATGCTTCTAAAATAAAAATATTATATTTTATTTTAGAAGCATAATTTCCGCTATCAAGGGTATTTTTATGTATTTAAATTTAGTTGAACAATTAGTTTCACATATTTGTGGTCAATATATTACTATCTAACTATTTACATTATAAGTGATTAATATTTACATTTATCTGATTATTTAGTTTCGCATATTTGTCAGTATATTACTTTTATATATTTACATTATAAGCGATTAATCTGTACATTTGTTTGAATATTATTTTCGGATATTTAACTAATTATTACCTTCTAAATAATTACAGTAATATTTACATTTAAATATTTACATGTTCAACCGAATAAATTTTGCTTACTTTATCTTCTATCGTTTATTAAAACAATATTATATCATTTGGCAAAAATTAATTTCTGTTTTTTGAAGGTTACATAATCCGTTCTTGTAACAAATAGTGTTATTTCCTTAATCTTTTTCTATTTGCTTAAAAATTTCATTTTTTAAATTCCGTTTTTAAGATCTATTCTATATAGGTATGATACTTACATTATATCTCGGATGAAATATAAGCAATCAAAGAAAAGTATGAATAATTATGAAATCTTTCTTATTGGTGGTAATCCAAATATGTCAAAATTGAACTACTGAAAAGATTTATGGGATGTAATACGTTGTCCTTGACAAGTAGAATTTTATAAATCAAAATAAAAAAGTGCAAAACTAATTAACTTTTATTTTTGGCACAGCATATTTGATTCAGAATTTCAATCACATATTGTTTTACATTTAGTATAAAAGCAAAATTCATATAGTCTAAATTCTTCATATTAAAAGAGTTTCAAAAAGTGGATCGAATTTCAAGGAAACTCTGTACACAACAGTTTTATTCATATCTTTCACAGTTCAATTGAACTTTCTGCAAGTTGAAAGCTTATAAGTAAGTTTACTCTGTTAAATATTTGTACTAAATATAAATTAATTTATTATAAAAATTATTTTCAATGAATTTTGGTATTATAATGTTTTAAATTTGTGTCATTCGTAAGCATTTTTTGCAATAACATCACCACCGATATTTTGACTTTAAATATTATGATATTACAAAAATTAAATAAATGAATTTGATATTATAAAAAAATGTTTTTAATTGCTACATTGAAATATTTACATACTTAATATAGATAAATAATTTTAGCTTTTAATAAATTGTAATTTAAGACATAAATTGTAATATAAACATAAAAGTCTACATTAAAATCACAAAATCATTTGCAAGAGTATATTATAAATACTTGCAATAATAACATAAATGAAAAATCTAACAATATTTCAAAAAAAATAATAATAATAAGTAATATTCTTTACTTAAATTTTTATGTAATAACAGAATTTTTAATCTATTATTTTCCTAATTTAATCTTTTTATCTTAAAATATACTTGTTTGAAAAATCTTAATAACAACATAACAATAATCGTTTATTTTATCCTTCGAAATTAAGGAAATAACGTAAGCAATTTTCTACAACTTATTGAATATATATAATTTCAAAAACAGTTATTATATATTTTCTGTGTTGTATGAATATACCCTTTATATTTGGCTAAATGAACTGCTAATAACAAGTGAACATTTAATACAAATTGATATCAGCATTTTCTGATTAAATAGTAAACGTCGTGAACCTACTGCGTGAAAAATGAATGTTTGTAATGTGATTGATGCTACGCATTAGCTGATTCTCTTTGTGATACAGAAAGATTGATATTTTGATTGATGATGTTTTCTTTCATTTCCACTCACCAAAATCATCAACTCTACATTGATGTATAATTGCATACATTCATTGCCCTACAATGTATTCTGGTAGTTTTAATTTTTTTTTTAAATAATTCAGCTGAGATTTTTAAACTCAGTATCATATAAGGCATTGTACAAATATGTATTTGTGTAGAATTTGTAATAAGATATTTAATACGTAGATTCAATTTTTACGAAATATATTTTAATTATTTAAAAGTAAAATAGTTTTAGGCTAAGAATATATCACAAAATATAGATTTTGTAAATTAAAAAATATATAATCTTGAAAGTTTTTGATCATTCATATCTCTAATATTTAATGAAATAATTTTAAACTTTTGATATTTCATATCAATCACATATTAAAATCAATTAGACTTGCTTTTAGACATAAAAGTAATTAATAATAATCAACAATAAAAAATAAATCATAGCTAAGCGATCTTACTTTGAAATATTTGTAATCTTTCAATATCAATTAATCAAAACTGGTAATTCAATTATTAAGTATACAGTATGCAGAGAATAAAAGATAATTTGTTATTAAATACAATTTTAATGCTAAAATGCTATGAATATTTTAACTGTCTAAAATCTTAAGGACATTCTTTAAAATTTTTTAATTTATTTGTATACTGTAAAAGATAATTAAAGCAAAAATACTAATAAACTTTTCAGTGTACTTAATGTTTCATTTGAAATTGTGTGTCAGTTATAGCGAAAACGTAAATACATTTAAAATATTATACATATAAAATAAAAGAACATTAAATAATTAGTTATATTAGAAAACATAAAATTTTATGCATAAATGGTACATTTTTAACAGTATTTATTTACAATACATTAAGAAATATATTAATTAAATTAAAGAAAATCCTTTTAATAATAAATTAAGTAAAATTAAAAAAGGAAAGAAAGAATATTATTATTATTGAACATTAAAAATATTGTTTTAAATGTTTTAATTAAAACACAAACTATCTTTCTTGTTTGTTTAAAATATACAAAGTAATTGAAATAAATTAAATTGGAGAACAAAAATATAATGTTAACTCAGAAATATTATACACGAGTTTGGCTGCAAATATTTTTATAAATTGAGAAAGAATGTATCAAATGTTTACATAATATGAGAATTTCTAAAATATTATAAATGTGAAATAAATAATGTTTATTTCCATCTTATTGAAATAAATATTTCAAAACATTTAAAATACATATATTTGAAATACAAATATGTAATATATATATATATATATATATATATATATATATATATATATATATATATATATATATATATATATATATATATGATGATATATAAATATGTATATATATATATATATATATATATACTATATATATATATAGTATATATAGTATATATATATATATATATATATATATATAATATATATATAATAACATATATATATATATATATATATATATATATATATATATATATATATATATATATATATATATATATATGTATATATATATATATATAAATATATATATATATACATATCTGTAAATCCTATGCAAATTTACCTACTCCATTCTATTAAAAATTGACAATATGAATGCTCAAAAAAACGACATTTACAATATAAACGCATGTCACCTGCTTGTGGTTTTATGAAATTATTTTGGAGAAAATAATATACGAGTCTCATTTTTTTCCAAAGTTTCTCTTTTACATTTTAAGTACCTAAATAATAAATATTTCTCAGTCCTTGTAATTTCATTTGTGAATGTACCATGCAAAATAACAAGTTATTTTAAATAAATTTATTACAAGAAAGTGTTTAATGGTAAGTTGTTATATTTTTATTTAATTCTACATGCGATAAGAATAACATTTCAAGCTGTCTAATGTGCTCTTTTTACTTTGAAACATATTAAGATTTAGTATCCATTATTTTGACTTTCAAACTCTTTCAAATTAATAAATTCTGAAATATGTTTGAATCTAGTGCATCGAAAAAGATTTCGATATCTCTAACTAATTTTTAATAATAAATATGTTATCATTTTATGAAGAAAATGGACTAATTCTGGAATTTCTCTTTTATAAAAAAATAATAAATATTTCAACTTAGACTTTTGACAATGTGGTTAATATTGATTTTTATCTGAGCCAAGCAAATGCATATTAAATTTAGTTTGTCATAACAAAACATAATAACAAAAATTAAGTCATAAAGAAAAACTCAACATTGAGCAATTGAAAACATCTGACTGTAAACCATTTTTTATGTGAAATAATTCGTATCGTTCCCTCTGGTTCACATTGCCATCAGTACAAAATATCTGTGCATCAACAAATGGCAGCGTGCCAAATGACTGACATTTTCCAAGCTGAGGAATACGATTTGAAGTTAAAATCTCTTCATACGATCTTATAAATAATACATTTTCTCTTTCTTTGAACGCGACCGATCCATTCTTCTCCGCTTTATACCACTACGCTCACCAATCGTATCTCCAAAATCGAAGCAACAACCAGAATGGATCAAAACCAGTGATTTTAGTGGAAGGGACAAATCGAGTGTTAATACACTCTATTTACTTCCGAAAGAATAGCATAGGATTTGCTCTCTTGATGTTAAGGGTGGAAGGGATTTATGTGGTAACATTCTACAGGCTGCTGAAAATATATGTGGAAAATAAAATATGTCATAATTTTTTGCTCAGACTTTTATGAACAGTGATATGAAAAATTAATATTATAATTACAAGTTTCAGTCAGTCTGGATAAAGAATTATAGTTAAAATGACAATTAATTATGTTATCAAATGTCAAAGTTGAAACTTTGATTAAGAAAATGGTCTAAAATATCATCATTTTTATAGGTCTTAACCATAAATTAATATCACACATTAATAGTAAATATTAAAAATTGGTAGCTTTTGTTATGCCAAATTATCGACAAAATAAATCAGGGCTTCATTAGAATATATATAAATTAATGATAACATTATATTGATTTTAATAACAATATATATATATATATATATATATATATATATATATATATATATATATATATATATATATATGTTGAGAATAATTTTATATTATATAAGTGTCAATTAAAATTATTTATTTAAACTAATGTTAACAATATATAATTACTTCTTTAAGATAAATAAAGAAGTAAAAAATATATATCTATACATTTGTGTGTGTGTATACATAGATAAAACTTAAGCTATATATATATATACATATATCTATACATAAATATACTATATATAAACATATATATATATATATATATATATATATAGATAGATAGATAGTATATATATCCATAGTATATGTATATATTTATGTATAGTTTGTATATATATATATACAATAAATATATATATTTTATTACTATAGTTATACAGAAATTTTATATTATCCTAATTTGTACTGCAATATTGTAGAAAACGAAACTTTTCTTACATAAGTTAGACGAAGCGAAAATATTTTAAAGTGAATAGCTGCTGTACAGTATATAAGTCGTTAGATATTTTCATAAATTCGTTAATTAAATTCCTGATTGCAGATTATTTGTTAGTTAATAATATAAATAAAAATAAACTTTCTCTTTGGTCATAATTTTGATTTACTAATTATAATTCAGGAATATTTTACTTTTGATAATTAAACTAAAATTGAAACATATTTATAGATTTCATGCAAAAAAATGAAATAACACAACAAAGCTTTGCAAAATAATTTCATGTCAATAAAAAAGTGAAAACTATTTCTGATATCCACAAACATATTGTACATAATCGTATAAAATTATGTAAATTCTGAGTTTCAAAGTCAAACTCAGAACAAAGAGATGGTTGTCCATAAACTTTTACATTTAAGATTGAAAGAAAGTAGTTTCTTTTTATGTAAGAATTAATATGGAAGATTACATTTTAATATTTTTATATAATTCACTTTGACTGCATATATTTCGATTGGTTAACTTTACGTATAAATAAATCTGTTCATAGAATTTTAGCAATAAAATTAATAAAGCTGATAAATATTCTGCAGTGATTTAAATACATAATACCGAAAACATTTTAATCATTAAAATGATAGCTTAATATCTAGTTGCTTTAAATTTGTAAACTATTTTGAATAATCATACTTTATATATATATATATATATATATATATATATATATATATATATATAATATATATATATATATATATATATATATATATATATATATATAATATTATATATATATATATATATATAGTATATATATATATATATATATATATATATATATATATATATATATATATATATATATATATATATATATATATATATATATATATATATATATAAACTTAAATTAAAAAATTAAATTTGAAAAAATTATTTGATCAAGTTGTGACTTTCTAAATATTAAATAACATTTACACACTTTTCCTTCAGTTAATCATATATATTTTACTAATAAATAAACATGTTAAGAAGAAATTCAGGTATTTAGTTTCTTACGTATTAATACATTCATGAAAAGTGTTAGTTTTCTCATACAGCAATGTCAGAAAAAGCAATTACAAACAATGTCTGTGAATTGAAAATTATTATAATATCAAAATGTGTTATTAAAAAGGATAAAGATATAGGGAAACAAAGATTATATATTAAAATATTATTTTCTCAGAAATTCAATTACTTTTAAAATATTCCATTTATAATAAAACTTGAATTTTTTTATGTTAACAGTTACATTGAATATAAAGAATAATATAAGTGCATTTGCGTAAAATAACAGCATTATTGAAATACTTTACATTAACATGTATTTATCAAAAAACAAATACTTGAGGTGTGAAGCCAATTTTATATCCTTTGAAATATAAGATCAAAATATCAAGATTTACCTGAAAAAAGTGAAAATTCTTTCGAATTTGTTTTCCATCTACATATCAGTGAGTAAAAAACAAATACCTGTTTTTTATCTTTAATTATTTCAATTTTAATACCTTTTGTAAATTAAAAGATGCTTTATACAAGAGCTAAAAAGAAAATTAATTTTATTGCAAAATATACACTCCAATAATTTTTTGAAATATAAGTAATATAATTAAATTTTAATTAATATTATATACAAATAAAATCGGAGTAAATGTGCATTTTAATGTACGCAATTGCATTTGATAAAATGCCATTCAATATTTATACGTAATTAATTTTTATTTCCTATAATTATTTCCCTTGAATTAAGTCTACTTACTCAGGGAATTTTCTGTAAATGAACAATTTGTATAAGCTGCTGATTTATCTTACCAGTTTAAGCAATTATCACATTAGTAATTCTGCCGCAATGAACAATGTGATGTTTGTTATGTTAGGCTTATACATTAGCATAGAGATAAGGTAAAACACAATTAAATTTGTCTCCTCCTTTTATGAATAGAAATAAACCTTTTTACAAATCTTGCTTAAGCATAAATTAATTTACTGTTGTTTCTTTTTTGTTGTGATGAATATATGAAGTTAAATTAATAAACTTGAAATGCATGGAATTTTGTATATTGATGTAGAAATTTTAATCTTCGAATTTATATTCAAAATTTTAAATTTGAAAACTTTATATCAAAATTTTTATGTTATTTATAAGCTAATATATTAATATATTTATGGAAATGAGATACATTAAAATTAAATTATGTTATCTTACTACAGTAATGAACCGTAAAATAATACAGTATTTTCCTGTAATTAATAAATTATTTACTTGAAGGATTATTTATAATCATATTATGATAAAACAAATAAAAAGGCGTATTTATAGTCATGTACTTAAAAATGATATCATTCAAAAGTATATGAATAAATACATACTTAATTAATATATTTTTGTAATATAATTTCCTTCTTATATATATATGACAAAATCAAAAATAACTCCAATTAAAATAGATAGAAAATACATGAATTCTCATTGAAGTAAAATGCTTGAAGTAATTTATTTGTTCCATGCATTGATTTTCTAATGCAATAAAAAATTGCTATTTTTGTCTTGCTCAGTTATATATGTTAATATCTCATATTCCTTTAAGGTAAAATTATTCATTGTAGAAAATTTATAATTAAATATTATCAGTTTTAGATTTTTCTATAAATTATGATTGTTTTGTTGTACTTTCTAACTAATTGAATTCTAATTTATCTGTAGTGGTTATTTTCCAAAAATAAGTTCAAATGCTGTTTCTTATAAATTTACAAAGAATTAAATTTAAAATAATGTTTTGCACAAAAAATAATTGCATTTTGTAATAAATTTTTGAGTTCATATTATCTTAATATGAACTTTAACTCGATGTAATATTCTGTAATACTTAATCCATTGATATAGTATATTCTTGCAAAATGTAGAATTATTTAATTTTTTATGATAAATAAGTATACTTCTCAAATTACCAACAACCAACAAAACTAAAAGTTAAAAGACCTAACTGAACTCTGTCTAACTTAAAATTAAATTAGATAGAATTGTCTAATTTAATTTAAAGTTAGACTGATAATCCAAACATTTAAAGAAGAATTTTTGTCTCAGAAGTATTACGGTACAATGTCTGAAGTTATCTCATTCTCTATTTAAATTAGATGTTTCAATTGACATTTTGTTTGTAACTGATATTTTAAAAAAAATACTCTTCTACAAACTTAACAAATGTCAACAAATTTTATGCTTTAAATGTTTCTGGAGAAGCTCACTATATCAACACACACGTAAGTAAATGTATATAAACTGATCTGCTGAACATTGTATAAAATAAAAGGTAGTAAAGTAAATCATATCTAAATTATACGTTTTTTAATTGATCCTCATTTAAAAAAACAGTATAAGATTATTCAAATTCTGACTCAATCTGTATAAAAATATTTTTATATTTAAATGATTTTTTTTTCTAAATTTCAAGAACTGACTTTGAACTGAAGAAAGGAGATATGACATCAAAATTATAATTTTTGAGTCAATCAGCAAACAAAATCTTAAAATAAAGTTTGATTATCATTTATTCATTTGTATTCATTACTAACCCTAAAATTATAATGCAAACAAATAATTTAAATTTTGCTGATTTGTTTCATAAAATTATTTTTAAAAAATCATGAATTTTAGCTTGATTTTATTAAGTAATATTTTATTTCAAATCAACAATCATTATGGGGTTATATTCATTTATTTAAGAAAAATGCTTATTCTATCATCTTTAAACATTATATTAAAATTTATATATATTGAGTACTTCAAAAACCACAATTTAGTCGGTACTATATGAAATATGAATAATTAATGAAATTATGGACATCACGAGCGCTTACAGATAAAATAAGAATCAGAACTGCATTGTTATAACTATTTTAAACTCTATTTGTTATAAGAATTTATGAAAATTTGTAGGCAACACCAAAATCCTTAGTAGTCTCATTGATTTTCTCGATAGAATTTTATTTTAAAGATTTATTTGCTTAGAAAATGTGCTTTAGGAATAGGAAATTTCATAACCTATAAACTATTAAAAAGAATAAATGTATTAGCAAATGAATTGATAAAAAAAAAGTGAAATTTTTACTGTCAAAGAAAATTAATGTAAATAAACTTTCCGAAATTCTTTAGGCCTTTTCATTTTGAGCATGATATCATTAATTGTATTCAATCGATTTTCCACAACATTTTCTAAACAAGAAATGTATTGTAATTCACTTATAAGATTAAATTACGACATTATCTTTGTATCTTTTCAATATGCACATTGCTTTTGGGCAGTAATATAAATGACAGATACTTCATTAAAATAATTTATCACCACAGTTAATTTTACACTTACGCCTTTATCTAGAATATTGTCATGTAGAAATGAATAGATTTATCAAAAGTAATTAGCATATTTTTGATAAAAGTGAACGTCGTAGAAGTTGAAAAAAACTATCGAAGGTAAAATAATATACATGTAATCCTAGATAAGCCTAAAAACACAACAGCATCAACTAACACTAGTTTAGACGGATGAAGATCTAAGTAAATTAGAAAAATGATAGTTTCACATCAAAATTTAAAGTGAAAATGATAAATGAATTTCCACTCCATAAATCGAAATATTTGTCTCATGGCATTTTAAAATTTATAAATCTCATAATTTTTAAGAACAGGTTTGCAATTATGCTTGGAATAATTATATTAAAATGCTCTTCAGCGGATACTGGAAGAATTTTTCAGCAAACCAACTATTTTTATAAAAGCATTATTGCCAAATTTCAGTTCACGTATATATTTCACTTCTGCTAAGGACGAAAAAGGCTCTCCAGTGTTATCAGAACTAGAGATGAAACGCAAGTAAAAAGCCCGTCACGGCTAAAAGATATAAATCATACTTATGTTGGACCAAGGAGCTAAGAACTCGAAAAATCATAAAAAAATTTAAGATTTGATAAAATTAAAAAAAAAGTATTGAGAAAAATAAATTCATATAACAAGAGAAAGATAAAAAAAAAATACCACTTCTTTGACATATACAAATATTTATACCTTTGATGTCATTTTGTAGAAAACTTTCATAAATATGAATCAAAATTTCGCATGGAAAAAACAAATTTTATTTTTTTCATATTTATTATTTTTACATCACTGTATATTGTTACTTTATATAATCATCATGAAAGTAACATAAAAGGAACTGTAGAATAAGCAATTTTATTTTACATTTAAAGTATTGGGATGAACTCAACACTGCATTTGATGAAAAAACGGAAGTGAAAGTTCAAGATGGATTAATAAGAGGTTACGGATGGGACAAGAACATTTAAATAATTGTAAGAGTAACTGAACTCTACGCATACAATTTGACATACTCATAATTTTTCTCAGATCATATAAAATGTTTTAAATTAATTTCAAATTTTAATAAATGTTTTATTTATAATTAATTCACTTATGAATATTTCATGACATTTTGGCAACATAGAGATATTTATTATGTAGGATGATAAATTAATCAAAATGCTGAGAGAGAGAGAGAGAGAGAAAGAGAGAGAGAGAGAGAGAAAAGAGAGAGAGAGAGAAAATTTCTCTTCTCCCCAGAAAAGAACATATAAATAAAAATGTGGTTATTTTTAAATAAAATGAACACTATTCGTTGCGTTATATAGAATTTTAATAAACTATTGAAGAAATGATTAATGAAAAAATACATTTATTTCCATGTTGTTTTTTTACATAAAATAAAATTTTATAATTTATTTTTTAAATAAGTACGTACATGCACACAAAATTTGATGTATATCTTATTATTAATATACAATATTTTATATACGTAAATCATATATTTTAAAATATGTGTAACATCTTTTTACGGTGCAAGGTTTAAAAAGTAAAAATTTTATAAATTGTAAACGAAATTGCAGTTGAAGATTACCTTCAGAAAATGTGTCATTTATTCTTCACATAACATCTTTTAAATAAAGAGTTACATAAATAATATGATCAGTAGTGTAAAATGCAATATAGATTGCTTTAATTTAATTTCTAAAAGGACAGAGAAAGAGTAATATTTTTTATGGTTTACTTACTTAATTAATTTTGAACAGCGTAATCAAAAGCTTACTGCGTCTCGAAAACTTGTGAATACACAATAATAAATGGTTTCCGGAAAAAAGCTCATTACATTTAACTAACTATCTGTAACTAATTAATTTCACAATAAGAATTATGGAAGTATTTCATCCCTTATAATTTGCCATATATACAAACGATTATATATATATATATATATATATATATATATATATATATATATATATATATATATATATATATATATTAATTATGATTGTGTTGATAAATGCTATATAAACTGGAATTAGTATATTTATATATTTTTTATACACTTATTATGTTGTATTTAAATATATTTTGCTTAGAGTTGATAAAGTAAATTAGTTAATAGGAAACAAAATTCAATCACTTATGTCTGGTGTATTATGAAGAAATTGAAAAATGTTTGCTATTTGATATAAATTATTTTCGAAGTTATCAAAATTAGGAATGGGTGAAAATAATATCATTATAGAAAATTAAAATTAAACATTAAAATACTAAATTACTTAGATCACAACTAAAATTAACTGAAACAAACTGTTCTTAATACTAATAAACATTTTCCATTTAGATAACAAAGCCTCATTTAGCTACCGTCAAAAGCTGAGGAGGAAATTTATTTGTACTCTATTTGTCCTTTTAACAACTGCTCTTTTCAGCAGCATTCGTAGTTTTGTCTGATGCAGACACATTTGAGGATTTTTCCAGGAAAAGCGAGGAAAAGGGAACTGAAACCATATCGATTTCAGTGACGGCGGGGGTAATTGTCCAAGCATTATAAGGGAGCCCCCACGTCCCTTGTGGTGTTCCCACCCACTCTGGCTCTGGTGAGAAACTGCAAGAACTTTAATTAGGTGCGAGAGAACCTAAATAGAGTGAGCGCACACAGAGAGCTACTTCTTTTCATTTTTTTCCACTGTGTGTTTTAGATACAGTGTATTATGGAGACTTTTAGCGAGACTGCCCATTTTATGTAGAAATCTTGTTTACTCTTTCAATGATACTCTTCTAATAAATATTCAAAGTTAAGGATGGATAAAAATTTAATGTAATGATAGTCATGAAAACGTTTCATATTATTTGCTTTAGATAAAAATTTCCTATGTGATGTATAAAATTATTTAACGCATTATTTTTGTTAAAATGTGCATTTTTTATAGACATGAATATATCAATTATAAAACGGGCCTTATATTGTATGCATGATTTTAAAACATTTGTTGGCAGTCGTTTATACTTAAAGATAAAAAAAGAATATGCTACATTCAGGTTATACTTGATAAATTTATAAGGAAATTTTTTTAAGTATTTTACGGTTAAGATTTTGTCTAAACTATTGCTTCTGATTTATTCATAATAAAGAAGTTTGCTTTGATTAAATACAGAGTGAAATCATTCAAAAAGCGTTATAATAAATGCTATTCTAATCTAGTTCTCAATATTTTTATTTAAAACAGGCTATCAGAATATTTATAGAAATTTGTGTGGATCTTAAATAATTACCTCATTGAAATTTAACAGTACAATAAGAAACAAAATATATTAAGCTACTTAGCAGAAATGGAACAAAAAATAAAACGAATCTGTGTGTTCATTGTGATCTAAATATTTATTATTAAACTGTTTAATTTACAAAAATGCAATATTTATGTTCGTATTTAAGTGAAATATAAATGATGCATTATGTTTGTTAAATGTTAAAAAATGAATGGAATTTCAGTAATTATATTTATGAAGACTAAATATTTCTATATTAAGTTTATTATTGTTCTTCATTATAATTCTTCCTTAAAAATGTCTTAACTTTTTTGTCTGTTTTGTAACTGCTGCATGAATTGCTTAATATTTTATGGAAGGAATATATATACATATAAAGTTTAAATTAATCATGATTTTTTTTCTTTTTATAAAAGAAGATTTAAATAATTTCAGTGGTTTTAAAATTAAAATATTTTATAAAAACTATTTAAAAAGGTTTTTGTTAAATTACAATTCAATGTTTCATGCTATGCATATTTGTTTACGTGATTTTGTTAAAATTTAATAGTATAACTTCTTAGAGTGCAATATTAAAAAAACACGAGTAAAATTTATATATTTATCGTACATAAATTTTATTATAATATTTTTAAAAATGACATTCATGATTCTAAATTATCTTTCCTTTTTTCCTTTTATGCATGATATAAATCAATAAATGCTTGTAATTAAATCTCTAAATATATTTTGTAGAGTAAAAAATTATTTATAAATATTGTTTTAATAAGTAAAATGTTTAATATGAAGATGTTATAGCTTTTTCCCTAACATAATGATAAAAATGATATTTGTTAATGTTTTAATTATATTTTAAATGTACTTTTTGTTTAAAAACCCGTTGAGAGTACTGACAGATTTTTTGGCACACAAACATTTCTAAATAAATAATTTAACATGTTTTTTAATTTGAATGCATCAAGAATATATTTATAAATTCGCAGATCTTAAAATCTTATCATTGAAATTGAACATCATCTGAATAGAAAGAAACAATAAGAAATACGCATCGTGTGTTCAATGAAAATTAAATTTAAAAGAAAAAAAACATAATCATTTATCGCTCAAATTATTCAACATTGAAGTGTTAAATGCACAAAAATACAATAATTATGGTTGAATTCAGGTGAAGTAGAAATGATTCTGTATGTTTATTAAATGTTGAAATATGAATAACATTTCAGCAAATTTATTTATGATGATTAAAACTTTTCATTGAATGGATTTGTTAATTTCTTGTCTTTGTTGTAACATCTTAATGAATTGTTTTAATATGACTTGTAAGTAAAATATATGTACATATTATTTTTAAATAACTCATGATTTCCTTCTATATTTTAAGGGTATAATGTATGTAATTTAGTTTCAAAACTGAATTTTTTACGGAAACCTTAAAGTAGTTTTTTATTTGCAATGTAGAATGAAAATACAGAGCAACTTTGTTTCAGTTATTTTGATAATATTTTATAATATGAATTTTTAAAAGTCACAAACTAGTAAGTATAAACGCAGATAAAAAAAAAGTACTTTGAAACATTCTTTACAGAATGATTCAGTCTCAATATTTATTTAATCTCAATCACTGTAAGTTACACGTTGATTCTTTAAATAGGAGAATTCTACGTGGTTTTGATAAAAAAAGTCAAAGTAGAATAAAATAAATATTAAAAGAGAAATTCAATTTATTAAATATTAGCATTTCTTTTCCTTTATATATGGTTTTATGAAACAATTTTTAAAAATAAAACTGTTATACACATAAATTTCTATAATAAGTTATTTTAATTTTTCTTTTTATATCTTTAAACATCTACTTAAATCAAAAATATTATCTGAATAATTTTAACAGAAGTAATAAATTAACTTAGTTCTTAAATATATTTAAAAATTGAATTAAAAACTAAATTACAATCCAATAAAAGGTAATGACATTTTTACATATATTAGCCATATGAAAATGTAAATACCAAACAATCCTAAGAACACTAAAATCTGTTGCATTAATTATATCATGTTAAGTAATATATCAAGCAAATTTTTATTATAAGCATTAAGCGAAGTTCAATACAAATTAGTGCTCTACTTTAGATTTAGAATAAAACTATTTTCAATTCATATCTATACCTTTTTTATGATAAATATTTTTCTAAATTGTTATATTACTTAAAGCGCATTTACTTATGTATGGAGGGTAATTAGGATAATTTTTTATGTGTGTAAAATTAAAATATGCATTTGGTAGAATACATATGCACATTATCAAAAAATTAAAATAAGAGAGAAGGTGTTTTTTAATATATTTAAATCTAATAACCCTCTAAGTATAAAATCAATCATAAATATGTAAATGAAAAAAATACATACATAATGTAAATTTATATAACTTTATTCTCACAGGTCACCAAATGTTTTTAAGCTTAATAGTTTTCCGAAAAAAATATTTGAAAAAATCATTTTTATAAGTAATTTAAAATTTTTAAATCAAACTTTTCTCTGAAAGAAAATAGAAATACATATTTGAATTTTAAATATATAAACACACATTCATAAAAATCAATTTCAATTACAAAATATTATTTCATGCATTTAAAATAACTGAAAACAATATTCTAAACTTTGTATTCTTAAATAAAAATATTCAGTATAAATGTAACATTACAATAATTCTAAACCCAAAAATTAAATTCATTGCTGAGATCTTATATTAAACTAACTAATTCATATAGTTTATAATAAAGAAGGAAATCTACTATGATTTTGTTATGCGCCTTATTTAATCATTATTCATGCTTTAAAATATCTTTAAATTTATAGTATGTTTTTCAAGTATTTGATAAAATGTAAATACTTGCAACGAGTTTTCGTAGTAAAAAGAAAATTTATTGTTGTTTAAATGTAAAAAAATATATTCTAAAATAATATATAATTTTTGGTTGTTGACAGTTCTATATTTTGATTTACGAACAATTTTGCTGAAATATTTAAGGATCAAAAATATGTGTTATATTACACTCAGTGGGTTTTTTTTGTCACAAATATATTATTCTTTTATATTACATTTTATGTACTCATGCATCAAGTGGAATGCATACTCACCAAGCATCTTCACAACAGATTTTCTTGAATTTATGCTCTGCTTCGACAAAACATTGCAATCATTTATGCTGTCAGAATGATTTCCAATGCTCACTTGACGAAGACGAATTCCAATAAATATATACAATACTGAAATTATTACCATAGGCAAAACGAAGAATACACCAGTGGATATTTCAAAAATGTTTGGGAAAGGATTGATGATACTGCAAAGTGCAGTTGTCCAAATTATTTGGCCGTCATCAGTCTCGTACTTAATACCAAATTGAAGGGCAGTTGGTAGCGCTAACGTAGCTGCTGCCACCCAAATAATTATAATTGTCTTCACTGCCCTTGGTAAATGTGACATGGTTTGAGCCCTAAAAGGATGGCAAATGGCTACGTATCTTTCAACAGTAAAAGCTGTTATGGTCAAGATTGAAGCATTGGTGCACATCTCCGATGACCATCCTCGCAGAACGCAGAAAGATTCTCCAAATACATAAGGATATTTATACCACAACTGGTAAAGTTCTTGTGGTAGTCCTAACACCAAAAGTAACAGATCCGAAACTGCTAAGCTAAAGAGATAGTAATTAGTAGCTGTGTGCATATAGCGATTTTTGGCAATAACAATGCAAGTACATATATTGCCAACAACACCTGTCATCAGTATAAGACCATATACTAAAGTCATGGGTATGACTGTTGACAACGGATCACGTTGAGGTCCCAAGTGACATTCTTCAATGGTCATATTAAAGCAACTACTGTAGTTAAAGTAGTCAGTGTAATTGCCAATATCTAGATAATAATCTTCTTCCATTTTAGTTTAATAAATAATGTGTTGCTTTATATTACCAATTTTAGGTTAAATTAATTTTAAAAGTATCTAACAGAATTTTTTTCAAAATTATGAAAACTCTAGATTAACTATTAATATTGATTGTACAATAACTACCATATATTTTGCATGCAAACTTCTAATATCATAGTAAGAAAAAGATCTTCAATAAAAGTTTTTTGACATTAATTGGGGACGCACCAATAAATTTCCACTGATGCGATTCAAGTTAAAAGAGTTGTATAACTTGTTGAAGTAGTAGTAAATAGAGGGAAAAAAATCTCCGTCACAGTTTTCCGATTCCAATAAATTTATTTCTCCGAAGACTTGATATCGATATTTATTAATAAATTCACTTACTATTTTTGTATTTTTTTATAATCCAAAACTTGTTATTTAGAGCCTAAGCTCATTCGAATCGTTCCTATTCCACATGACTCCGGGATATCCGATGGATAACTCTCCTCCTGGAGTCCCTCCTCTTGCTACTCTGAAAGCACGTCCCCCCGTTACCAGCGCCCTCTCTGTGGGGACATTAAACTTCTCCTTCATTTTAAGATAAGTCTCTTTAGAATGTCTTTCGCTTTGATTATATGGGAAAACATAGTTAAACAAATAATATTCTAATATAAAGAAATTATCTTACTCAAATAATTACTTTTTGAAATAATTCCAAATACAAATTTACTTTCCGTATATTTCGAGAAATAGTTTCAATATATTAAAAATGAAAGTTTAATTGAAGCTAATTTTTAAAATAAGGTAAAAAATTACTATATTTAGAATCCTTAAATATTTTAATTAACTTCACAAACATTTCGTGAACGAGAAGAATATTAAATCGATATCTATATGGTCATTATATTAATTTTTAGTTTAATTTTATTTATATAAATTACAAATTTTCACTATTTATTTCAATTACTTTTAAATAAACAAGTTTTCTTAAGAAAGCAAACCCCATTTTTAAAACATTGATATTAACTGCTACAGTGAAATATGGAATTATAATTATTAAGTATAATCATATTATCTCATAAAAAAATTTCACCAATCTGTTCCAAGCTATTTTTATTGTAATGAAAATATTTTATTAATAAATTCATATATTAAACAACAATTGTGGAATTATTTTATTTTGAATGTACAAAAAGTATATCTGTAAATAAATTTTTAAGTTAATATTTCCTGAAGAAATACTGAAATAACACTAATACCGTATAATTTTTTTGGATTAAATATAAATGAAAAATATAATAATACAATAAAGTATTTCCTTTTAAACTGCTTTTCCTCTTTAAAAAATTTAGTTAATGTGCCTCTTTGGTGCATCAATAGGAAAAATAGTTGGCAAAACACGTTGGCCCGGATACTCCTGTGAAAATTAAAAAATAAAATTATTTCATATTTTTATACTCTTATATAAAAATTCATAAGTAATGCATGTATCTATATTTTACTTCACGACATTTGTTGAGAATGCAATCTTTATGCAGTTTTGACCACATTGTACCAGGACCAATATCAGCAGAGAATTCTGCTGGAATACCATCCTAAAATAATTCAGAGATATAGAATTATAAATATTGTACAAAACTTAATATATTTTTCCATCCGTTGATACATACATAAATATATTTAAGCATAAAGCTGTTTTTATACCCTAAATATTTTTTTTTATTTTGTAAAAGTAGTAATCATAATAAAATATCATACAAAGAGTTTCAAAATTTTTTTGTTTGCATTTTTAATTTTCGTAGATTTCATTAAGATTCCGATTTATTCACAATGTGTGTTGAACTAAATATCTTATATCTTTTATAATACTTTTTTGCAGTATAAGTATCTACATTTGGAGTGATAACCAGATAGAGTTTCCTCAGGTAAATATCATAAATCATATCATTTAATTTATTCATGTATTATTTTTTGTTACAGTTATTTTATTTTTTCATTAAATTAAAATTTTTCTTAATACGTACAACTTTATATTTGTTATTTTATTGAACTTCATTACAATTTTTATGTGTTTATGTAATTACCATATGTACCATTTTATTTTGGTTTTGAATTCATATTATGTATGCATGTTTGACAGTTTTTAGTATTAATTTTATCTGTTGAAGGGAATTTTATATATTAAGATAGTTAATCACATTTAATTTAGCCACTTATTTTAACTGTCTTAGGGATTTGTTCTTGATTTTAAAATTTTTAGTAACAACTCAAATTTTTAAATAAAAAACATATAAAATTTAAAATGAAATTTTAGTAGCTATTTTACAAAATTATTAAAATTTATCAAACTAATATTTTTATATTATTAGAAAGATCACATACCTTTGTGTTATTCACCCTTTATTCTTACTTTTACTTCCTTACACGTGAGGCTGAGTTTGAACTATCATCTGAATTTTTAATATTAACCAACAAAAACGCTTAATTTCTGCTGTTTTAGTAAAATGTTATTTTAAATTTTCTGCAATTATTTTTTATTTAATCCCTCTTTTATATTTAATCTTTAATCTAAAACTCTGATTATGGAAAAGGAACTTGAATTAAAGTAGCTTTTAATCAATATTCTGAAATGAATTTCACATTAATTCACTTTTCCTACATAAGCATGAAAGACAAACATAAAAATTACCATTCACATAAGAATTCGAAATCGTATTCGTATCTGATGATATATTACTCTTAACTAATTTCTTTTCTTATTAAGTTTTGAATTTTACCAATAATTTTAGATTAATGCCATTCGTCTCATTCCAAATATAAAAATTTTGGCTAATTTTGTAACTGTATTTCCTTTGTTCTTTTGAAGTCTAAATGATTTTTGAAAACATATATATGTATATATATACACACACTTATATATAAATATATGTATATATAAACACACACTTAGCTATAAATATATATATATATATATATATATATATATATATATATATATATATATATATATTAGGGGAAGAATATCCCTGTGATTAAATTGATGAAAATTAGGAAGGCATTTAATCACTTTATACTAACAAATATGCTGCATAAATACAGGCTTGGCTAATGTGCTTCCATTTAACAGAAACCTTTATGTCTAAGGAACGATTTACAAATTAGTCGCTATTAAAGGAAGCAAACTATGAACAATTAAACTTGCCAGTCTATAAATTTCACAATTAAAATATTGTATACAAAACATATTTGGAAATCTATCATTTAATCTGGAAAATAAATTATAATAAATATTATTTTAGTTGACCTGTAAACTCGCGCATACAATTTTCATTCAAATGAAGAACTATATGAATTCAGATATTCAAATTCATAAACACAGTTATTAAAAATATTCTTTGCCATCACCATATGAATTTATTTATTTTACAGTTTATAGTACTGGTGTATTTTGATGTAGTCCTTGCATATATCAAAAATAATTGTACACCGACAATATTTTCACACAAGTTACACTAAAAGTCATAATATCCTTTCAGTCATTTTGAAATATGTCACATGATTATGCACCGGAATGTGAATATTCATTATAAATACTTACTTTTTGATTACTTCATAATAAAATAACATTTAATCTCGCTAGTGATTCCAATAAAATATTTTAATATACAATTTTTTTCATTCTATATCCTTATATCTTGCTTTAATTATTTTAAGACATCATGCTGCCTTCAATAATCTAACACCTATTCATCTTTCTGAGATATATATAAAGTAAAATATGTAAATATATTCAATTATTTTTATCAAATAACTATTTTTTAAATAAAAAAAATACTTACATCACTGTTTGTGCAATTTTTCATCTAAAACAAAAAAATTACATGTTACACTTTACATAAACACAATGTATCAAAGTGAGTTTAAAATAAAGAAAAAAAAAGTTATCCAAATGTTATTTTTAAATACAAGTATCTAATACTAATATTTGTTTTGTAAGAAAAATAGAAACTTATATGTTTATTTCAACATCACATATAAGTTATTTTTATTAGAAATCACATATAAGTAATTTTTATATTTTTATTTTCACACAGTGTTAAAAAAGCATATCTGTATTTCAATAGAAATTACAAATTTTGTTTCAGATTATGCGTTGAAGTAAAATATGTATCGCAATCCAGTTTTCCATAACTTTTCGAATTATTAAATGATGATTTACTTAATGCTCATGAATGTAGGAATAAATGTAACTTAATGATTATTTTTAATCATCGCTGAAATATCAATCATGCTAAAAATGATGTTGAAAATTAGTAAAAATATTTTAGTGGATTAGAAGAAGCAAAAAATGTAAATAACCATATATTTCTACAATTTTCTTGCATATTCTTCAAAGATATATACAGTATTCGCTGATATCCTCATTAAGAGAAAACATTAGTAATTACAAATGAAAAGATATAAAAGATTTACCTCTTTTTTAGACTGCAATTTTAATTTTGTGTTATAATTAGCATAATGTTTGAAAAATGTGAAAATATTAACAGTAAGTATCACTGGTTTATAATTTTTTGTGTAAGATGCGACTAACATTTAAATCTCAGATAATAATTCTTATATAAAATTTATATAATTTAAATAACTTTAAAACTGCTACAATGCGAATATTTTGGACAACAATTAGATATTACATTACACTTAATAAAATTTTTTGCATATGGCTTTTATTGAAAAGTAAAAATTGTTTTCACAACTCATAAAATTCCATTTTTTATTTTTTACATTACCAACATGGTAAGATTGGAAGAGAGTTATATATACCATGTTTTTTTAAAGTTATAATATGTCATCAAAATAATTAGAAATTCTCTATAGCAGCACAATTTTTAGTAATAGTAATTTAACAAAATGAATATAATTTACTAAGTAAAGCATACTGAAATATGTTATTTTTCCTTACTTATAACAGATTTTTTTTAAACAATTGGACTTTTAAATGTCAAGCAAATTTCAATAATAGGGCGAATAGCAAACAATTCTAATGATAACGCGTTATTATAGAAACTTATATTGAAATAGTTGCAGTTTTATTTTGATTTTAATTCTACTGAACAAAAAATTTCGTTATTAAAAATTCATTTTTTTTGGTTTGTTTGAAACAAACCGTCTTTATTATATGTGATTATTGTGTAAAATAAGGAAAGGTTTGGAGGAATTTACTAAAAAAAGGATAAATTTCTCTGTATATAGATACACAAAAGATGATGGTTTTGTATTAACAAAACGAACTGCTATAAAAATTCACAAAATATGCCATAGGCTAACAACAATATATATAGTAAAACGTATTTTATATGGTAAGTGGAGACATTTTGTATGGTACTTAGGATGCTAAAAAAATTCAAATATTTCCTAAATATTTGTAGCAAATATTTCTTATAACAAATAAAGGAAAATAATTATATTGTGAGGATAAGCAATATAAAAACAACTAAAATGTCATTTTATTAATGTCGAGCAATTTCCTGTTGTCAAAACCTAGAAAGTTTTTTTCAAAAACCAAATGACTAAATTGCTCATTAATGTCTTTAAAAATTTAATTTCTCATTCCACACATGGAGAAAAAATTACAAAATCTTCAAACGTATCTAATAGAGAAAAATAATTAATTTATCTTTAATCTGATCTCATAAAATTTTGCTTTAATGTGAATATAATCATTTAAATGTATATCATATGAAAAATATTGATAAAAATGAATATAGTGGTTAAATGCAAACAACACTTTGCAAATTTGTACCATAAAGGGAAATATTAATACTGATTTTTTCATAATCAGTACCAGTATTGTCAAAATTTTATATACTGCATTAAAAACTCACAAAAGCAGTTTTAAAAAAATTAAAGTTGAAAACAAAAGTAGAACCATTTTTAACTTGTAAATTTATATAGTTATAGACAATCTTTAGTTTCAAAAAATGTTTGCCACCATCATTCAATGTTGGATATAGTAAGAATTGTTACAGAAAAATGCTGATTAAAATATTAGTCTTTAAGTTTAGGATTCAGGAATAAACTGCTATCACAAACTCAAGAAATAATTATTCTGAAATTCCATAAGAGGATACAGAAAATATAATTTGTTATGATTATCTACTAAAGATAATTTTTTTACTTCATTGGTTGATAATCATAAATTGTCTTCTAATGAACTTAATGGCAGTTTTGAAAACATATCTACTAATGAATTATAGATTATTTACTAATGAAAGAAAATAATAAATCTACTAATGAAATTATTGTAAATTCAATAGGCAATTAAGCACATTTAAACATACGTAGGAACTTATTTCCATTCAGTAACTTTCCATGCGATATATTAGTAGACGTCTTAAAAGAAAGATTAACTACATTATACATTTGACATATAGACATTCCTATGGCTTCAATGCTGGATATTTGTGATGTCAGGGTAATTTTCTCATACAAGTTCTTTTCCGTCATCAATCTTTTGTCGTAAGACGGCTAATGAAATTGATTTGTCGCATATGTGATTTCGTGCTTCAATATGATATAAGAACTTTTGTGCATCTCTCTCATTAGAGTTCACAGATTATTATTAGGAAGGCAATGCTTGTTTGCGTTTTCCTTATTATGAAGTGTTTTTCCCACATTTAAGATGCATATAGAACATTTTAAGCAATTTACTTATTTTATAAAATATTTACTTTTTATATTACTCCCCATTATTACAAAGACTTTAAAATGTTTCATGATTTTAAAGCATATATATATATACGATCCAAAGTTTACGAGAAAAATACGAAAAACAAAGAATGATGTCACTTCCGGTGCAAGAAAAAATACTTTTTTGAATATATCAGCAGCAGTATACGCACAGTTTAAAGCAGATGTTCAAAGTGTTCGCCGTGCATGTTGAGGCAGGCTTAAGCACTCCGTGGAATGGCTGTCGTCACACGTTGTAGCATCACGTGATCCACCAAAGTGAAAACAGCATGCAGACGTGCAAATAAGTTCATTGGTGTTGTCAATACGTGCGCATCCTTGGCACGAGTATCCATAATATCCATAATATATATATATTATGGGTAATATATATATATTATTATAGTATCATATAAATCCATAATATATATATATATATATATATATATATATATATATATATATATATATATATATATATATATATATATATATGTATCAGACACTTTCCTAATTGTTTTAGATACTTTATTCATAAATTTAGCTATCGTCTATATGTATATCATTTTCTGAAGTTCTGTTTTCTTTATATTTCCCATGTACAATTTCGAAAAGAAAATTTCTAGTGTAACATCTTTAAACGGATAAATACAATGTTAAATCTATTTTTAAGTGTATTTTACATGTATAACGAACTGCGCAGAACTATAACTAATGTTCTTTTTAATCATACATTATCTTGCAATCAATGCTTTTTTCACATTTGGCATATTTTTTTAATAATTTATTCTCATGTTGCATTGCGCGAAAAAATCTCCCGGTGGGAAATAAAAAATCCTATTAATTTCATTCGTTTCCTAACAGGAAAAGCTTTTTAGAATGTAATTTTAGGTAATTTGCATATTCAATTTGCATCGTGTCTTCTTTCGGAGGGAAATTGATTTGATTAGTTAAAAGAACAAAGAAATTTGAAGTAGAATAACTTAAGACATGTTGATTTCTAATTTAAATTGAAAAATCAAATAACATTCAACGTTATTTGTTACAATAACTAATTTTTCACAGCAAATAGTTTCAGAAAAAATATTTAACCATTTATCCATTAAGGAAATATTTAAAAAAAGAAAGATTTCTTAATGAAATTTATATTAAAATAACTTCCTCATTCGATTTAATAACTTCAAATATTCTGTTAAAATATGATATTAAATTCGTACTTTATAAGGAGTATATTTAAACATTCCAAAAATATACATAAATATGTTTGTTTAACGAATTATTTATGCGAAACAGGAAAAAAATGAAATAATTATTTTTAGCTTAAAATAAACTCTAAGCCATTAAAAATTACCTTTATCTTTAATATACTGTACTTGTTTATAATCTTAATTAATCATTTGTAAAAGTTTATTTAAAGTTCCATATTTAAAACTGCTTAGTAATGGGAGACAGTTTCGCATTTTTTAACTTCTACTGGACAAACAATTTCAGGCTAGATCGGTAGATAGGTACTTAAAAATTTTTCCGTGATTATTCCATAATTTTTTATACACTATACTTATTCTTAGGGTATAAACTTATACAGTCTTTATACCTTAAGAAAAGAACAATATATTTATTTAAAAATATTGTTTTTAAATATCTATTGTATATTCGTATATTTCAGTATATTATTTAACAGCATAAATTAACATATTATAAAATTTTTGAAAAAAACCTCTATTCTTTTAAAGCCAATATAAACTTTATATTGCATTTTAAGTCATTTAAAAATGAAAATACTTAATAAAATACATTTTAGATATGTAAAATATATATTGCGGATTCTTTTACAGTTGTTATTAAATTTTTAAATATATATATATATATATATATATATATATATATATATATATATATATATATATATATATATATATATATATATATATATATATATATATATATATATATATATATATATATATATATATATATATATATATATATATATATATATATATATATATATATATATATATATATAGTAAGCATTTTTGTTAATACCAGTGCTAGACTAACTAGTTTTATTTCTCACAAAATGATATAAAAATTTGTTTTTTAACCAAACTCTCTAGCTTTAAATAAATGATACATATTTGGTATGCAAGAAGTTACAACGGTCACATGGGGGAAACAATAATATATTTATAAATACGAGTATGATTGTAAAAGTATTTTAATAAAATTTTCTTTATTTCATCTCGAGAACATAAAATTATGTTGCAAGATATTGTACTATATCTGAAAATTTAATTTTAATAAACTGTTATATTTATTCTTGTATTTCTTATACATTTCATATTTTATTTAAATTTCTATTGGCGAAACAAAAATAGGACTACCATACTTATCATAGTTCTTTTTTACATATTCTTAAAGTAAAAATAACCTAATTTTTTAGAAATATAAGAGCGTGCAATTTTACTTACTATTCGTAACAAGGTTTTTGGATTGCAATACGCACAGTTATTCTAAAACAAATGAAAACATTTTAGTGAATTAGAAAACAATAAAATATAAATGATTGTGAGAAAGTGAAAGGTTTGAATGCTTAAAAATGCAAACGATACGATATTTTTATGAATAAAATGCTGATCGTTTAGTATTTTAAGTTTCAATTATTTTATCTTGTATTCACAAAATAATTTTAGAGCTAATAAATAACCAAAAAATAACAAAGTGTAAATTAAAAATCACAACACAATTCTTATTTTAAATAAAAACTTAATTGATTTTTTTTTTCAATTTATTATCATCAATGTGAAAGTTTCATAATGAGAAAGATGAATAATATTAAATGTTTCATTTTGAAAATTTTTTACCGGCCACTTTTCCTCCTTCTATAAAGCTATTGATCATTGGATATTTATAGACATAAAGAAAAATATGTCTTACATAACTAGTCGAATAATACAAAATTTATGAAGCTAAAAATATTTCTCTGAAAAATATTATCGTTATTAACCATTTATTTAAATTATTTTAATATTTTTTAAATTTATTTGAATGGTATTAGCCTAGTTTATATTCAATTTTAATATTTTAACTTATTTTGAGCTGAATGCTTTAATGTTTCTAATGCGTAAATTAAAAATTCTATTTTTTAAATTAAATCATTTCAGTTTATTAAAAAATTATCTAGGCATTAATTTTTTTTTCAACTATCGCATTTTTATTTTCAAGAAAATTCAGTTACTGTATTAAAAAATTTGTCTATCATATTTTCTACGTTTGGCATATTATTTTTCAAATGTTATATTATTTCTTCGATAACTATATTTATGCAAAATTTCAATGATGTTGAAACCGTACTAAATTTTTAATTATAAACTTATGAATATTTATGAAAATTTTATATCTGTTCAATAAAATATTAATTAAATGCTAAATATTAATTAAAGGTCCAATAAAATATTAATTAATTTTAGTAAAAAAGTTTTTAAAAAAACGTTTTATATCATTCTTGTACGGAAAGAAGTTTTATAAATAGCTAACTAGTTTCCTAATTTCAATCAAGGATTTAATTTATTTTAATATGCTGTTTATGGTTAGTAGCTTTTTTTATTGAGGGTGTGTCTTTTAATATAACATTTAATAAAACAAAAGTTAATTTTTTCCTCCCTAAAAATAGTTTTGTGAAATGTTATTGGTTCATCAAAAATTATCTACAATTTTTTCAGAATAATCTGACTCTTTATTTAAAAAATTATAATTCTATGGATTTAAATTTACTAAATAACTCTGAGAAGGAAATATCATAACAATTTTTATTTATAATCTTTTACTCAATTTCTTTTATCCATACCTAATTTCATTTCTCTTAATACAATAAAGTTTTTTTTTTTATTTTTTTTATAAAAAACTAATACAAGAAGAATTAATATATTATTATTTGCATTATTTACAGTTGATAATGCATTCTTCGAGTAAAACTACATTTCATCACATATATATTCAAAGAGATACAATAATATGTATATTCAAAAGTCAGTCGATTTCCGTTCTTTTAGCTGATACCTGTGGATTAATTCATCCTGTTGAAAATTTTTTTGTATGTCGCTGAGAAAAATGGAGAGTGAAAAGTAAAGGAATAATAAAAACTCAAAATTCTAATAAGATGATATTATTTCTGTTACGTAAGTCTATCAAAGTTATACTTTCTTCAAAAAATTTCTCTCAATGTCTTACATAAAAGATGAAGCTAAACATTATCAATTTAAAACTCATTAAAACGATCAAATAACAATTTCTATCAGTTTCTCAATTTATTTTCAATTCATTTGTGAAGAAACATAGTGCAACAGATTATTAATTGTTACCTAAAAAGTAAAATTAAAATATGCCTAAATCCTGCAGACATAAAATATACCTTACGTAAAATTGCATTTTATGACAGCAAAATCAACACATACTTCAAAGTTTTTGAAATTTTCTGCCATAAAATTTTTACAATATACCGGAATAATTATTTCTATCTGTAGTTATATAAGAAAAAACACATTTTATGATAATTTTAAGTCATCAAAAATTATTTCGTCAGTAGACAAAATTTAACAAATAATAAAAAAATCTTTCATGCATAAAATTCAAAGATATTTGTAATATAAATTACTTCTAAAAATGTTTTATGTTCAAGTTTAGTATAAGAATGCAAAATGAAAATTGATATATTTTTAAAAATAGAATAGAAAAGATTCCTAGACATTAAATTGAAATTTACGTAAACTTTAATTTCTGTTATTAAAATAGAAAATAATAAAAGAATACCTCATCAGTTGTAGCACTCGTATCTTTAAAGCAAACTCGGATGGCCTATTAATAAAATTTTTGTATGATTAATAATTTTTACTTCATACTAAAAATCTAATTTAAAATTCTTTCTTACTAAACTGTTATTAAATACATTAAGAATCATCAATTATTTAATTTTAAGTATAATTTTGTTTTTCATATATGTTGATACTAACGTTACCAATAAAAGTAAAGTATGATGGGTAATTATTCTTAACAAATTCATTTTCATTGAATCATAACATACTAATTACTCAATAACAAGAAATTTTTTAAAAGAATCTTATCTTAAATAGAAAACTGGTGCATATTTTTCAATATCATCTGATGATTTTATTGATGTAAGGAAACCTATTATTTTTTTAATTTATCAATACTATTTAATAATTTTCTTCTTCATATTTAATTCCAACTCATTAATTGAATTTCACATCATCAACATTTTTACCGAGAAATCTTAAAAGTATAATAAAGTGAGAATTAGATCAAATAAAACTGCAATTGTAAATGGATAAAATCAAAATTAAGAATCAGTTTATGGAGGCAGATGAATATGCCATAGCTAAATATTCATGAGTAGTATGTTATTTTTCATAAATATATTTCAATGACTAAAATGAATTTATAAAAACATCAAGAAATGAAAGACGTTATTTTCTTAGCATGGTAAATATATCAGAGACCAATGATAAAATTATTATAATTAGTTTGATGAGTTTATAGACACATGCTTTGTAATTTAATAATTTCGTGATGAAACTCTTGTAGCAGATTATTTTAATAATGATACTTTTGACTTTAAATAAGCAGCATGTAAAAATCTGTCTTGGTTAAATGCATATTTTCTATATATTATAATGTTTAAACGAATATGAAAAAGAAATAAAATAGCAAATACACAAAAGTTAGCAAAATATAAAGTATATTTTCATTTTTTGACTATATTTTCATAAGCGATATTGCATTCTCTTATATTTAAAAGTTTATTTTTGAATTTAATATTGAATTAAAATATTGTATTGAATAAAAATAATTTAGGCTAGAAGTAAAAAAATTATATATGTTCTTTTACTCTACCCAAAAATTATTTCCAAAATATTTGATGCGTAATATCATTATATAAATAGTTTATGATTGAATTTCTTTGCTGGGAATTTATGGTATTTTTAAATGTTTTAATCAGGGATATTCTGATATATTTAGTAAAATAGTGCACTTGCACAAATTTTAGATTTAAATTTTCATTTACATAACGCGTGTACAATATTTTTAATTTCATTGTTTTAAATGATGTTAAATTATTTTTAAATTAAATATTTTTGTTCACTTGTTTAGGATTTCTTTTCCAAGAAAGAGTATATAAAACACATTTTCCTCATACTTTTATTCTTTTTAAGTGAAATCAAAGTTCTGATTCTGACTACATTTATTTCGATTTCAAGTAACCAAATATAATTCAACATTCACATATTGATGTTATCTTTTTTTTGAAGTTACGGAATTCAGTTGGAGGACCGAATTCCTAACTGTATTCTGTAGAAGATTCTTCCTTAATCTAACCAAAATGCCACGTCCAATAAAGTAAGATTAAGTCCCGTTGGATACAAAGCGCAGGACAACGGGACAATCTTTTCAAAGGATGAGACAAATTGGATGGAAAAAAAATAGGAAAAAAAAAGATGAAGAAAAATAAGAGAATACACAGCTTGAACTAATGGAAGAAGAGTGGGAAATATAGTAGGATTTCCGCACCACTGTGGTTGTAAATGAAATTCCGTTGATACGGTGACATGAGATGAAGTACATCGATCATTAGTTTTGCGAACCGATTTTCAGAATTATAAACTATTGGTTTCACTTCTGCTTTTTTAAACAGTCTCGTTTTAATGTTAGATAAGTTTGAAATTGTTGAATGACTTACAAATTTATACTTAAAAATCAATTTATACTTAGTAACTATTTGGTGGTACTATACAATATTGTCGCTCATGATAAATAAATTACTTTTTTTTTTTTAATTTTTCATTTATTTTTCTAAATTCTTTTTTGTAAGTTCCGACCAATCCGGTGTTTCTTTTTTTAAATAAGAATTACCACTATTAATAATAATTCTTATTTAAGAAAAGAAATTATAATAATGTATAGTATGAAAAAAAACATATAGCTTCTTGAATTTTTTACATCATAACACAAGTTTTGTAACTTGGTCGTATTGTAACCTAGTTGTAGGATAGAACACATTATATAGAAGTTCCAGTGTTCGAATACAACACATACAGTTGAATCATAGCAAATTAACAATTCTGGCTTATGCGAGTACATCTGTTAGAATGAGTGATTTTGAATATTCTTGCTCCCTTTTATGTGAGACATGAATACGGTCTACCATTTATGAAATGTCAATTGGAATGAGGGTAATAATGAAATTTTTGTTCAATATTTTGTTCTATTTATTAAATGTCTGTTAGAATGAGTAATGATAAATATTCTTATTAATTTTTGTGGGACCTGAATACGGTCCACTATTTATGAAATACCTGTTGAAATGAGTATTTATGAAAATTATTTTCACTTTTCTGTGATACATGAATACCATCCACTATTTATGAATCTCATCCCAATTATATTTTTGGTAAATGCTAAAATGCCTTACCAGAAACTCAAAAGGTTGAGCTACCTACTACACAATGTTTTTATATGTTGAGCTCTAATTAGCTTAATGGTTAGGTGTTCTCCGAAGTGAAAGGCCCTAGGTTCGATTACAATTGCTTACCAATAATGGGAAATGGATGCTTCGTTTATGCTTCAATATTCAAAGAAATGCAAAGAAATTTGAATTAATTATAAGAATTCACTAAACAATATAAGTATATTTTTTAATTTCTACAAAACATTTTGGGACTATATTTTTTGATATTACATTTCTAAATGTTTTAAGCACTTTAATTAGTTTTACTTCATAAATATCTTACGAAATAAATCTTATTAAATAAATTAAAATTATTTAAACAAATTACTAAGAAATGAATTGATTTGAATACATTTCTTAGTAATTTATTTAAGTAAGTTTAATGATTTAAACAAACAGAACCCACCCTATTTGCTTTGATCTCATAATATGACAATCAAATTATCACAAATTTAATAAAAATGCAAAGAGAGAATCAACTTACTTAAGTATCAAATACAATGTGCTATGTATTTTTTTCATTTAAATTCAAATTATAATTTAATACTATCTACTTCATTCGAAACATTAATAAATATTCTGAAATATAATACTGATGTTCATTTGATTATATTTGAATACAGTTCTGAATATTGAAAGCAGAATTTAAAAACTTTATACGTTTTTACAATACCGAATATACCTCGTAATGAATAGAAAATACCTCATTATTTATTCCGTAATTTTTTTATTATAGACTTTTTAGTACATTTCTAAACTTTTTAATCCTAATTAATTCCAGATATCCAGTTTTGCATACAAATAAGCTTTAAATTATGTTTAAAACATTGATATTTTGGATACATTCAAAGAGTTAATTTTCAAATTTATGAGATTTTACTATAATGTTGAAATAAAGTATGTACCAAAATTAACATTGAAATTCAAAAGACGTTAATATCTATGCATTTAATTAGATATCAATTAAAAAAGTGAACAATAAATACTGTTTTACGTTCCCTTATTTAAATTCTTACTTCAAGAGTATTTTTATTTTCCTAGTTTAAATTTAATTTTTAATATTTCATCTTTTATGCGTGAATTAATAATGGGCTCTTCGTCTAAGAGGAATTCTATTCTAAACTCTAAATTTTAAATAAAGTTCTTCGGTCATAGATAAAATATATGCTCTTATGTAAATATATATATATATATATATATATATATATATATATATATATAATATATTCAAAGAAATGCAAAGATATATATATATATATATATATATATATATATATATATATATATATATATATGCTTATGTATGTATGTATATATTTAATTGCATGAAAAAATCTTTTCCATTAATTAAAATACTAAAATTATTTATTTAAGTAATTTGCATTCTATATAGTCAAACTAAAACTAAATAATTTTTATATTATACTATATTTGATAAGAATTTATTTTATAGCATAATAACTTATCTTTGTGTCTCATAAAATATATTATTAACTTTATTATTTGTTTGAAAATTAATTATATAAATAATAATATTTAAAATAGTTATTCTCTCTCTCTCTTATTTTAAATAATTACAGGTAGATTGTTGGTTTATTATTATATCCCAAATAATATTTCTGATACATTGATACTATATTTGATACACTAGTATATTACTAGCTTAGTACTGCTATTTCTGTAGAATTTCTAATATAAACATATATTAAATTTTGAAATAAAGTAACCGTATAAAAATATTACTTTGAAATAATACTATTCCGAAAGTTTCCGTAGCTTAGTTTTAAATCCCAGATGCACTCCATCACGCCTTTCTTATCTGTCAAAATTACATCACGTGATGTTGCAACATCCCTTTACAGCTTCTGACATTATTCTCATCTATGACACACTGACTATACTTCTTTAGTATAAACATGCTGGAAGAATCATAACCTTTCTACAAAGCTTACAATATTTTTTTATTTATCTATCGTCATTGAATGCTAATATATATGAGTTATGATATGTGTACCGCATTCGCAAACAGCATAATAAGGTACAAAAAGAATTGACAATATTTCATTGTGTATTAAACCCAAAAATAACAGTTAAAAATTTCTTGAACAATTGACATACAAAATTTGAAAAATATTAACGAATACAATGAATTAATTAAAGTCAGTATAATGATCTGAATATCTGAGATGTTAGATAATACGCAATTAGTTGCCACTGTGTCAATTCTGTAATTAATGGAAATGAGACAGCTATTAATAGTAAATAAATAATTTTGGATTTTTTTCAATTTTATTCATTAAAATAATTTTTCGTCGTATGTGAGATGGTAAAATCGATTTTCCTCAGTTTAAATTTGCAATTAAGTAATTTTTATTTTTAATAACTCATTTCTGTACACTAACATTTGTGTAATGATTTTATTAAATTACTAGAGCAAAGTTTATAAGTATAATCAACATTATTTATTCAATAATTTCAAGATATACACACACACACACACATACACACACACACACATACACACCCACACACACATACACACACACACACACACACACATACACACACACACACATACACACACACACACACACACACATACACACACACACACACACACATATATATATATATATGTAAAACAATTTCCCTTGGAACGTACATGTTAAATAACAAAGCATTTATTTAATTTTTTATACTTGAACTCATAATAACTAATAATTAAAAAATAATTTTGAATATTACCAGTCGAAACGAAGCCAAGCCTGTAAAGAACATAAAAAGTAGAATACATAGTAAAGTGTACCGCATTTTCTTTGTTATTCTATACAAAAAATAAATATAAGTTTAAATTAATAAATAATTATGTAAATATAAAATTCATAAAGTATATTTTCTAAATAATGTCTTAAAACTCATAAAAATTTTAACTATTGGCAAAACAACTCTAATTTAGATAATTATCTAACACTGTAAATGTCTTTAACTGTTATATATGTTAAAACGAAATAAATTTCTATTACAAATAGTTTGTAACAAGTTTTAATTTTTAAAAAATGAGTAAAAATGTGAGAATAATTAAGTATGAAAAATTTTATTTACAAACATACCTTTTATTCAAAAAATGGAATGTATATTTTTAAAACTAGAATTATTCCTTTATACTGCATAAATGCTCAGTACCTTGTCCTTTATACTCTATCGCTATTCAAATATTAACAATGAAAGTGAGATAAATATTTTATAAAAAAAACTATTCGGGTGACATAGTAACGAAATCAGTCTGTTAAACACCTGAAAGGAAGAACGTTCTACATATTATTTACTCAGCAAAATAAATATCAACCTACATCCGGTTTGTAATTCATGAGCTCTCTTTGCTAAAATATCATTTAAACAACTTTTCACAGTTTTAAATGCTTTTTTATTATTTTATTTAAAAGTGAAAATTAAAATAATTCGCATTATGATTTACATAAATAATATGATGATTTTAAGGTAGAAATCACTTTAAATAATGTTATCATTTATCAACTGAAAGTAAAGTCAATAATGCTAATTTCTAGCATAACAAAAATTAGCTTATACTTGATATGAAATATAAATAACACAAAACTATATGAAAACAATTATATATTGTTGAATATTATATTTCAATGTAAGAAAATATTTTCAATATAGATTGACTTGAAAAAATATACTGCTTATAATAACTATCAATTTCCATTTGATTAAAGATATTTCATTAATGTTCCATAAAGCAATGTTTTGATAAAAATAGATATAAATATTTAATAATATATATAATTAATTAAACTAAATATTAATTTCCGTGGCTTCTCTTACAAAACTCAGTTGAGGTTAAATTACAAATTCAAATACATTATATTTCTAAATAATATCATGAGAAAAAATACTAATTGCTTAAAGTATAAAATAATTACTTCCTTATTTAAACACATTATTTTATTAATTTTAATCAACATTGTGCTACCAATTCTTTGATTTTGAAATAAACTAATTTGTTTTTATTTTAATTTATTAATTAAAGACTCTAAAATAAATTAATTTTAGTGATTTTTCTACCAAATAATTATATGTGTATAATGATTTTTTACATTTCAAATATATTTATACTAAGCATAATAAAAATACGAAGGAAATGTATTGCATTTATAGCGTAAACTTTTCTTAATAATAATCTTTTGCTTGACTTAATATCTGTGATATTAAAGTTATATCATATATTAAGTCAATCAAAATTTAATTAATTTTGGTTCCTTTGCTGTTACTTAAGACTTAAATAAAAACAGTTTTAAAGGAATTGGAACATAAGCACTCCTTTTGGGTCTTATAAATATACTTTTTAATTTTCAATTATCTTTGTTTCTTGTATTTCAAAAAGAAACATTTTGTACCTGAAATTTACGACTCCTTAATTTTTAAATACATTTTTACCAAGATCAACCATGAGGTGCTTCAATCTTCAAACTGAATACTTTTTACGTTTATTTAATGAAAGTTTTTATCATTTTGAACTCATCATGAAAATTTTTATTTTCTTGTCTCTAAGTGAATAGATGACAGCATTCTATTAAGTATATAATTTCAATTCTGCTTTATTTTAAATTCACAGTTTCAATTTCCACAAAAATATTTCTTTGGGCTTTGACTGAATTGAATTTAGATGATTGATTACGTGATAAGACTAACTAAGTTTTACAGAAAACAAATCACGTCAACTCTATTTACTGTAAGCTCGAAATTTATTCATTCCACTGAGAAAAATGAGAATTTGTAAAATGAATTTCCCTGCTATTCAAGATAAAGGAGACAGAATGAGTAAAAGTGATATTCTTCAGTACTTCAAATCATGAGACTAAATAGTAACATTCAAATTTCAAGTCAATGTCTATAAAGCTTTTTTAAGTTATATTTTATAAGTTTATATAAATTAAAAATAAATAGTAAACATAAATTCATTGACATAAAATAAATGCTTAATCTAACATATTTTTGTATAAAAATTAAAATAAATGTTTTTATCATTATATTTAGTTCAACTGATTATTTAAACTTAGTGTAAAATTTATATTAACAAAAAATCATAAAGTATGTACACTTCTTTCAATTATAATTCAAAATCACACAATAGGTAAACTTTTTGTCTTAAATAATTTATTTTAACTACTTTCTACAGCTTTTTATTCCTGCTACAGTCTTTCAAACCATAATTTCATCTATTCCTTCTAGAATAATTTTAACTTAAGGAGTTTGTAAAGTAATTTCACTTATATTAAAAAAAATTCATATTTTTAATTATTTTACTAATAATTAATGGAAGAACTGAAATTAAATTAATAATGACACAATTAATAATCAAGTAACTCTCATGATAGGAAGATGATGATAATAAAAATATATATACATTTTAATCACAATACCTTGTTTTCCATTTATTTAGTCTGTATTCATCTAAGTTTAATAGAAATCAATCATAGAATTAAATTTTTATTTCTTCTGATTTACAGATTGAATTTAAAAATTTCGTTGTTTACATAAATTTATTTCCCCCATTTACCTTTACAAATTTTTATTTGTTTTGTATCTTTTACCTAACAAATTAAAATTTGAATGAAAGTCTTAATTTTACAGTGATAAAAATAACTATGTAATTTTAATCGAAATATATAATATAATAAATAAAAACGAAAACATTCAGTACTAAAAGTTTGTTGTTCAATTTTTTATGTAAAAATTTCGTCAAATATTTAGTACTTTTAATATTTTGTCTACAAATGAAGAAACATTTTACACATTCCATAAAAAATATTTTTATGTCCTAATTTAAAAATTTACTCATTTGAATATTTAAGATATAAATAGTTGAGTATTCAGGATAAAAATATAAATTTCTCTTTTTTTTAAAAACAAAGCATATTATAATCGACATAAAACTTTCTTTTCTTGTAGAAAAAAGTAAGCTTGTAGTCTAAGATACCATTCTTAAACTTCTTATTTAAAATAATTTTACTCATTTAGATTCCGTTAAATATATTATGTAAATACATTTAAAATGATTCATTTATAGAGTGCATTAATAAAGTTAAGAAATTTTGATTTATATCAGTTTTTTATGTGTACAAAGAATATATAGTTTTTGAGAGTAAATGTATTGAGTTAAAGAAAATAAATGACTACTAATATTTTAAACAAAATCAGAATAAGCTTTATTTTGATAGTTTGTAGCTAATACATAACTGTAGATGTACTATGTGTAACGATATTTCAAAGACATCATATTTTCGAACACAATGCTTTTGCTATTGTAATCATAAGTTTTTCGGAAAGTTTGTATGTATTTAGCTTATCCTTACATTTTGGTTATCCAGAGATTAAATTTAGATTTTTTATTGAAAACAGCTTCCCTTAATAAACACAATTTGAACGACAAATTTACAACCCTATTTCTGTTATATATTTCTATATTGGACTAAAACAGAAATTCAAACTCGTAGTACCCTGGGTTACAATTTACTATATTCTAACATTCTGCTCATAATAATGACAGAAAATATTTTATTTTCCTTAAAATCCTTAATTTTATTTATGTAGAATTATTTTTTATTTTCTGCATAGGTTTAATATATTGATCCTTCCCAATGATCGTAATATTTAGGAGACTACAGACAAATCATTAAGCAACTCTTTTTCTAATTTGTAATTTTTCATGTGATTGAAAAGATTAATTGTTGTATGATTGAAAATTTACCGTCTGAGTTGTTTACTACCTTTTTAAGTTCTGCAATATTATGCATCATTTGCCGCAGATAGCCATTCGAAGGGTGACTTTATCCTCCTTAACTGGAGTTCCTTGGGTTAAGTACGTGTCTATCCTTCTTATATTACTGTGGGGATGTAGAAAAGAGGACACCAACTCAGGTATAACCTCGTTACCTGAACTTAGCTTCAATTACTTGGCACCCATTAATAGACAAATGTTCTATGCACGTTAACCTTAATGTGCAGTTCGGTGTTTGGTATCACCACCATGCAAATATGACAGAGAATAAATTGATATCTAGCTAACCTTTATCATTGAAGTTATCCCACAGCGCACAACTCATTTTATCCGGAGGCTTTAAAACTATGTTTTTTTTTACAAAACAATTAATTACATTTCATCTTCATTTACATTCAGCTCCAATGAACTCGTAAAATACATGTGATTTTATATTCCTTATATATTGCAAGAAAGAGTAATTTACAAATCCATAACATATTGGAATGTATTCATCTACTTCCATAATGAAAATTGCAACACCTTCGCTTCATACTGATTTCACTATGTGTTGCCCGACATCCATAACTTTTCAAAGGAATGTATCATATTTCATTCTTTAAGCATTAATTGGGGAAACACTACACGCAATGTACAAATGTGAAAAAGCCTAACCATGTTCTTCCATAAAAATATTGCTATATCATAAGAAACTTTAAAATTTGATTAAAGGGATTTTTTTAAACATTGCTCTGCTATTTTTTACAATTTAAATCTAATAAGGCTTTGTAATCTTGTCGTACAAATTAGAAATTTAATATACTCTGATATGTGAAAAATTTTATGTTTTTGTTGCTCATCTCTTTTATTTAGCAACGCCATATCATGTGTATAAAATTTCTCATTTTAAGATAATCTAGTGTGAAAACATCAATTTTGGAAAGTTAAAAAAAACCTAGAATATTAGCAGTAGATACATAATGGTCATCACACTTCAAACAGGTATGAAAAAACATTTTTTTCCATAAGAATAAGAATTATATCTCAAGTGTTCACTGATAAGCTTGGTGATAGTTTGATAAGAAAAAATTATGATACCAATAATTAAATAACATAACATCCCATTCACAGAAGAAATCGTAGTTGGTTAATTTCAAAACTTTTATCATAGTTTTTAGAGATACACGAGTAACGCAGTAGATATATATCAATTCCTAGAAAAGCAATGCACAAAATTATTACATCCTGGTCATTGATGCTTCACAATTAATATTATATTTGTTGTAGCAAAATGTATTCTATACAAATTTAAAAAAATATTCAGACATGTATCTGTAATTTAAAAAAAAAAGAGTGCGATCAAATCGTCTTGAAGTATTATCAAGTTATACACAAGTTTCAAAATATCATTAATAACATGAAGTCCTAAGCCAAATAATCAATAATCAGATAAAAACGTGAAGCATAGTGCAGGTAATCTTAGATTATATTTGATTCACTCTGGTGTTTATTGCTTTCAGAAGGAGAATCTGTGACAAAATACTGTAGCCAAGAAATTAAATTTACAGAATTATCAGATCCTTAATATTAAATTATGTCTTCCTTTGAAATTATTTACATCATCTTGTTCAATTAAAATCCTCAATGAGAGATGATTATCATGTGTGATTACTAAATAGTCATTTAGGAATTTCGTCTAAAATGATGATGATTGTATTTTCCAAATAATAACTTAATGTGACATAACTATAACCAATTGTAAAGAGAAGCTGTGTGCTATTTATTCGATAGATTCTAAATCATCAATAATAACCTAGGTTTAGTAAGCAGCTGAAATTTTGTCTGTATAACAAACAGAGATATTTGCAATATTTCGCGAAGCATTACCAGTATCGTAAAATCGCGTTAATTTTTTAATAAGATAATTCCGTGATTTTAAAATATTCGCATTGTTTAAAACGCAAACTTTACTGGAATCTATTTCTGAAGAATATTTTAACCTCATTTTCATTTCTCGAAAATATTTTTAAAATATACAAATTTGGATTTTTCCAATATTTATTATGCATGTAAAATATAACAGGAAACTACTATTATTTTCAAATCTTTCGTTAAAAAAATAGGAATTACTTTAAATATAATATTTACATCATTTCCTTAATGCATGTAAATCTTCTTATGCAACAGTTTTAGATTTTTCTACATTAAGGAACAATAAAATTAAATTATATACATGGTGCACCAATAATGATCACAAAAAATTCGATTTATTCTTGAATTACGTTTTGTATAATGAAAGCTTGTTTTTGTTTACTACTTATATTATATGTAATAATGATCATTTAAAGGTGACAATAAATAAACCGTAAATTATAAAAATGGCTCTCTCTGAAGAAAAGTAGCTTAATAATTCAGTTTAAATCGACTTTTCCAGATATTGTAAAGCTGTCAACAGTCCATACAATATTTTAAAGCGATATTCAAAAATAAATTGAAATCCTTCTTTCAATTCATCCACTTTACGACTTATAACCTTCCTCGTGCAATGAAACTACAATAAACTTCAATCATAGGACTTTTCGAATTTTGTTAGAAAAAAAAATTTAAACATCACCTGGCTCTATTGTAACAGTTTGCCAGAAGGAACAGATACATTATTTGTTTTCACTACTTTCGATCTGCGAAAAATTCATCTTCTCCTTGTCACATTTATTGACAAGTCCGTCTTGCTATTTATTTCCTTATGAGCAGTAGAAATACAGTCATAGTAGAGAAATGGGAGGAATTTCCTATTTAAGTATCACTACGTTCCTCTCAATATATATATATATATATTATATATAATATCGTAAAGCAGTCACTGACTTTCTATAAATTATAATAGAAACACTTCCTATTTTGTGTAAGTAATAGCAAATTTGAAATTTCTTCTTAAATTTGAGGATTTTTAAGAATATATATGGCTATTGTAGTTAAATTTATCCTGTAAAATTTTTGAACTATCTATTCGCATAATGTAGATGTTTACAAGTAGCCTTTTTATTCATATTTTAGTACTATTTTCGGAACTTATAAGAAAATTATAAATGTGAGAATAATTAATTTTAATGTTATATTTAATTCATTTGTGTGTGTGTTCCTAATATTTATATAATTTGATTAACATTGCATCCACAATTAACATTACATACACAAGGTTTTTTTTTTCCGTTGAGCTATAAATTTTATCTGGCAATTTAATAAAGTGTTTTAAAATAGTAATTTTTTAAAAATAAGTAGGCCACTTTGTGCACCCAAATTTAAAATTGTAAAATTTTTAATTTGTTTTGCATCTCAAACTTTATATGGAATTTTTAAAAATATTTGTAAAATTTTAATTTTAATTATAATAAGACAACTTTATAGCAACATAAACCTTTATTACTAAAACTTTCTTAGGAATAAAGTACAAATACATTTTTGAGAAACTTTACCTAAGGGCTTACAATTAAATACTTTCATAAAGAACAAAAGAAAACAATTTTTTCTTTTTTTTTTGCGAGAACAATGCTGTCGCAAAATATATACGGCAAGCCAAGCTTATGCACATAAATTAAGTAATTCATATTGAATAATTATTTGATAGTTTACACAGCATTAATTATCGCTGAGTAAACCAACAAGTAATTACAAAGTCTATTACTCACAAAATAATTTCATAATTAATTAAATGAATTCTTCATGTGAAAATACATTATGATTGAAAATCTTATTTCAATTTGAAAAATTATAAGTACTTGAGAAAAAACCTAATTTTCTAATTTTATGCATACAATTCATATTTTCTATAAGCAAATAATGGTTTTCTGTACTATAGTTTTCATTTTATTAAATTTATTGATAAGCGTAATTCAGGACCAACGTATACATGGATTTAATAATTGCCATGTATTTTATTGCTAAGACAACGTTCAATTTTTCACTTTAAGATAAATTTTTTAAAAAGTCCTGAACTTGAGTATATAAATTTTATGCATTTTCTCAAGTTTGCAATAAGTTTTTAGAAGTATTTTAAGTTGGCAACTACTAACTCAATATAGAGTATTTTATAATGCAACTAATCTAAATTATGCATTATTTCGCAAATTCGAATATGCAATAATCAGTCAGCAAAATTTTCATCTACTTCCACTTCCCACTCGGCCTCATCGACAGCAAAAGTTTCTTCTTCCGAGATAATTTCTACGTTATCTTTAACATTCAACTTCCGATCGACACCATAATTGAGTGAAGTATTCTTCAGGGGACTTCCCAACTGATGAAGTTGGACCGGCAAGTGAGGAGATAGATTCATCTTTCCCATCCCTAAGGAATTATCCGATTCTCCAGAGTCCTCTGAAACACTGCGTTTTCCCCGGCTGATCTGTAAACGGAAACATAACTATAAAATAACACCAATTTCTCGGCTTTTATTTTTTTCTATGATACTAATTGACAGAAAAAAAATCGAAAGGTTTCTAACAATTTTATTTATTAAAATATCATTAAAAACCAATGTTTTCTAAGCTATTGAAGAAAACTAATGTAACTGAAATTAATATCGACTGATATGCCACTTCTTGAGCTATGTTGCTTTGTCTATTAACTAAGTGAAGTATTAAAGGCATTTTTGAATATAATATTGTATAGCAATTTTAATTCTTTTCGGATGAAAAAGCTTGAATGTAAACTTATTGATATTAGTTAGTAATATTTAAATTATTGATATTTTATAATTGATAATTAAAAATTCAAAACTAAGAAATTAGCTATAAACTTAAAAATCCTTTATATTTTTTAAAAACGTTATATTTCTTTTTAAATTTTAATAAACAAATGATGAATTTCATCATTTGACATAAGTCATATTTTATTTCCTCATTAAAATTTGATTCTTCATACCAATAAATATTTAATATCGATTATACCTTCTGCATTCAAATATTTTTAAATATCCATATCAAGATGTTGCAGTTTTATTTTTTTGCATGATTCAAAATAATTTCAAGCATTTCATCCAAAGAATTAATAATCTATTTACATTATAAAATATCATTTATTAATAATAATAATAAAATTATTATATAAATGAGATTATGTCATAGAAAAGCTATTAAATAAAATAAGTGAAAAATCCTACATGAAGGTATTTTAGTTTTTATTTTATATTTAAGAGAAAGTCTTTATAAATCCTTTTCAATAAGATACAAATTATGAATAATTTTGAAACAAGAAAAGTAATACTTGTTGGGAAGAATTAATATCTTTTCATGAATAAAATAAACTATATAATATATTTGTAAAAAAATAAATAAATAAAGGACGTTTCACTAGAGCTTTCGAATTAAAATAAATTTCATTCATAATGCTTTTGATAAAATTTAATTTAAATAATAACCTTAATTCATAGAAGAATTTTGCTTGAAAATGAAAATAAAATTCAAATGAACAAAGTTCATTTATTGCTAAGAAGAATATTCTCATTTTATCTGTAAATTTCAAATACAGAAATTTATCTCGTATTTCATATTTATTTAATCTAGAAATGAATTTTCAAAATTAAATCATTATTGAAACTAGGTACTGAAATCTTTTGAAAAGGGAAGCAATCAAATTTTAAGCTATTTACTTTGCATATTTACATACTGAAATTAAATAGTAAATATTTGATTTTTTAAAAATATGCTGGACATTTTAATAGCTCTCCTAATTTTTATATCAAATATTGTATTGTTTGTATTATAAGATAAAACTTCTGTACGTAACAAGATATTTAGTTGAAGAAAAAAATCCTTACAATATTTTTCGTATATTATTCAGAATTCAATTAATGAAGAAGGATTTTTCAATTAATATTATTTGTTTCTGAAGAATGAAACTCACCAAAATGATATTCACATTAAAATTTTATTTAATTCCTTTAATGTAACTTCAGAGCTTAAAACCAACTATTTTCTAAACGAAAGTATTTTTATGTATTCATATGTATTTGGTGCTATAAAAATATTCAACCATTAAAATACAGTTTGCATTTTCTTCATTATTAAGAAAAAATGAAACTAAAATTCAGTAGCATGACTGCTCTTGTAGGGACCAAGGCCTTCAGTACCCATATCTGTTTCCATGATCATAGAGTCAGTAGGCAAAGCATGTCCTATATATGTCATAAACTTAATGTGAAACCCCCTGTATTTAGCAAACTTAGTAATCGGTTTGCGATATAACAATGGACTATGGAATGCGTAAGTATGGTGAGCGTGACTATAGGGTACAAAGTGCTACCACTACCCACAGCACTTCCACATTATTATTCATATATTAATTTATTGTTGCTATAATAAACAAGTTGATAGAATAATTTCCTTTCAATTTACATTTTCTCGACACTACATAGTTATAACATTCAAAGACAATAGTTAATGTTTTCCTTATTAATAAAAAAATTTGTCTAGAAATATAGTTAAGAAATTGAATTTAAATAGACTTATTTTTCTAAATTTTCATAATTAAACAAATGGATCATTAGTTTTAAACAAAATAAAGAGTATAATAATGCATTTATTCCATATAAATATCTTTTTTGTTTTTTTATCAAAAAATTAACATCATTTACTTATTTTTATAACTCTAATTAATAACAATATTAACTAATAAAGATCATAATACGTAAGGACTTCTAGTTAAATCAGAATGTTTCTTCCATACCAGAAAAGAATAATGTTATTTTTAATTAAAAAAAAGAAACAACGTGAAGTACTTATCTGTGTTATAAAAACATTTTATGAAGTTTCAAATAAGTAATACTTACAGCACAATTTTGCTCGATGCAATTTGCTTGAGTATAAGAGACATTAGCTGGGATACTAGCCTAAAAAAATAAACAGTCATTATAAATTGATATTCATGAAGTTAGCACAAAAAACGTCTTCTGTAAATGAAAAATATAACTTTAAAATTTCAATAATTTACTCGATATAAGAAAAAAGAATTGTAGATTTATTCTTAACATTTTAATAATCAATGTACATTACGCGTGTAAGCATTTCATGTAACTTACAATAGTAAATTTTCTTTGAGATGAAGGACGATTATTAGAACATACATTTTCAAAAATATTCTCCAGGAAAGGATATATTGACTCCGTACACAGAAATAAAGAAGGACCACCATAAGAACAAAGAAATTTAAAATGCATAAAAATTTTAATTCAGCTATAATAGTTTAAAATATGGAAGAAATAGTAGAATTGCTGTAATATCTGTACATTAATTAGTAAAGTTAGCAATCAAATAGTTTTAGAAAATGGATAATTAATATTTATAAATATGTTTTAATCTTATTTTCAAAATAATAATATTATTATTTTGATTTAAGAAGTAGATAAAGATTGAAAGTAAATTAAATAAAAGTTTAAAATACATATTCATGATATTTAAAATAATATAAGTGCTCGGTCTGTTCTTTCTAATATTTTTCCGTAGTCTTTTATGAAACAACCATGTTGTATAAAAATGTAGTATGTGCTTAAATCTTCTCGTTTTTATCGATAAGCTTTATTTTTCTTTTTATCTTTAAATATCTAGTGATTCTGTTGTCTCTGTTCATTGTTTTTTTCTTAAGCATAATGCTTTAATTTAGTTAGAATTCGTACGTAAAATTAGTAAGCATTTATTTAGACATTCATTTTGTATTTACTTCAAAAAAAACATAAAACTATAAAACTTAGACTATAAATTTTATATTTTCTCGATACTTTTAAATTTTTATCCATCTTCAATCATGTATTTTAAACTGACATGGAATCTGAGCTTATAATGACATATTGTATTGCATGTCAAACTGATAAAGTTGTATTTCATAAATAAAAAAAAATCTTTAAAATAAGATTATTATAAATATTTGACAATTAAGGCCTTTTAGCTACATGTGTTAAATGTAGCTGAAAATTTATTATTAAAATTTAAAAATCATAAATTAATTGTTTATGTAAAAAATAATTCCTTATTGCTAAACATTTAACTTTTCTCAAACGAATGTGAATATTGCTTATAATATTCATATTCGTTTGAATCAAACTGTTTGGCATAGTGGGTTGAATCACCCACTACGCCAAACAGATGAATGAATTATTCCAAAAAATTTCTTTACGCCAATCATTTCAGTATGCAAAACTGAGGAATTATTCCAAAAAAATTTCTTTTACGTTTATTTATCGATTTTGAATATAGTTTGTTACTTTTGCTTTTAAACTGTTTGTTAAAACTTTTCAATTACTGTTAAGATAAGATTAAATAATTTTAAACGTTTATTGCTTGTTTTTCTGTTTTATGATTTAGTCTTAATTATAATCTTATTAACGCACTAATTTTATAACCATTATGGTTAGTCCCAAGTTCTAATTCTTAAGAGTATAATGTAAACTTACCGCACTGACACATGTTTGAAGCTGAAACGAATAAAACATATGATAAGCAACATAAGTATGCTAGAAAATCAGTAAATCATTAAAAATGTCAAGAAAATTAAGTAAAATAATTATAGTTCATAGTATATTTAAGCTTCGATAAATACATTAAAAAAGTACTTACGACATTTTGATAAGCTGAACTTGGACATAAAAAACATTTGGGCTAAAAGAAAGAGATTCAACTCATTACTCATAACATAAATAATTAACATTTTTTTTGTTTTACAGGATTATCTGATTTGCTAAATTAACTCATACAGAGATAAATCAAATGTATTTTAATGAGCAATATAATACATTTAGTTGCAAAAAATGACTGTAATATAAACTATATATTTATGCATTAAGGATTAATCAATACACAACCGAAGTAGCTAAAATACAAAATATCGCTTTTGAATTATTATTTTTTCTCAATATCAATATATATTTTAGCGTTATACTCTAAAATATACTTTGAAGTAGGAATACTTTTTATACTTTGAAGTAGGAATACTTTTCATACTTTGAAGTAGGAATACGTTTAATGTTTCTTAAACGTATTCCAACTTCAAAAATTAAAGTTTTTAAAAAAAAAATTGAAATGATTATACCTTATTTATTTAAAACAATTAAAATTCATTTAATAAATAATAAAAGGAAATTATAGTAAAACCAGGAATAAAATACCAATTTTATTAATTATATAGGTTAGATTTAAATTTAGCCTATTTTATAGTTAAATTTATTTAAGACAAAAATTTATGAATTTTTTGCATAACTGCATCAAATATTTAAAATTTTTAATAATTTTTTGCTTTTATTGTAAGTTATTTTTATTAATAATGACATGTATTAAAAATAATATTTCATTAATAATAATAATTTAATTATTTGTTATTTTTCATCAATATTAATTTGCAAGTTACTAACTTAGAAATTAGGACAGATAGTGAATAATCTATTAATACTTTTCTTGCTAATTCAAAAAGTATTAATATGTATTCTATTATTTTAATCATTGAGTAATAAAAATATCTTTCATAAGATTATTTTAGATAATATCTCATAAAATTTAAAACCAATTTTAAAAGCTATTACGACATTTTTCATGGAGAAAATAATGATATATTTTGCATTTAGAATTTATTTATAGTTCATTTTATTCCATAATAGAGATTCCACTTCACAAATTATTTCATACGAATTTCATCATTATATAATTACATTCAACAAGAATTTATTCCTCGGGTGTTCTTTCAAAACAAAGAATTTAAGAGCGAGCTCTCTTAATTAACTCAAGTTTTCTTGGCAGTATATTTGAAAGAATTTTTCCAAAATGCACAATTAAGGAAGAATTCTGAAACCCACGAGATTACATTGAGTTGAGTTGAGTGTTGCTTTGAATGACAAATGGTTACTTCGAGTGATAATGATTTCAAAGGAGAATAAAAATAATTACTCTGTATCTGGAAGGATCAACTGAATAGATACACACATTCATCATGGATTGCTTTTGTACCTGAAACTTAACAATGCACATCAGTAAGAAATCTGCCCTCCATTATTATGTTCTTGAAATATGCTTCATTGACATATATTCACAAGTATTAATTTAAAATGGGGTAATAAGTAATTATATTCAAGTTGATTATTCATTAGTATTTTAAAAAGTTGTTAACTATTTTTAAATAAAGGCATTATATCCTTTTAAAATGTTGCTTTAAATAAAATGCTTCTTAAGCTTCTTCAAAAATATTCTAAAATAGCTAAACTTCAAAGCAAAGAAAACTTTTATAACAGTTGAATATATTTATTTTATTTTATTATTTGCATTTTAAGACAAAATGCTTTAATATATATATATATATATATATATATATATATATATTTATATATATATATATATATATATATATATATATATATATATATATAAAAACGTGTTTTACAGCTAATAATTGTGTGGATAAAATGAAATATATTAAAAGTAAAAGTTATTTTAACAATATATAATAGGGTTTTATTTCTAAATTTGAATTAAAATAATAAAAAATAAAAGAATCAGATGATTCCAACTTACGAGTGGAAAGAAAAACGCAGAACAAGCTGTTACAAAACATGTTATGAGCAGGACAAACTCCATCTAGATGAATAAGTATAGACTGAAGAAACAATTTTCACAATAATGTTATTTAAATATATTTTTAAAGTCTTATTTATTACTTTAAGAGAAAATAATTTAATTTTTTTAATTTCACATGTTTTAGTTGACATTTATACATGTGAGTGTGTATTAGTTCCATGAAAACAAATAGATTAAAATAAATTAAATTTATATTATGTATACAGAATAAATGCAAAACGGACATCTCTGTTTTTACCAAAACAATAAAATATAATTTTTATTCGAAGCAAAATATTTTGAGATTTTTGGTATTAAATTAGCAGAATACTAAAATAAAGTTTATCAGTATCTTTCTAATGTTTAAAAAAAATGTAAGACCTTAGTAACAAAAAAACATACAAAATTACACATTTACCTGTTTTAAAATTTATTCCTTAAACGTGTTAGAAGAAAATTGAAAACTATAGCTCTGTTAAGCATTATTAGATATGTATATATAACCATTTCGGCACATAAATTAACATGAAATTGGTAGCGGATATGTACCATGTGATATGATAGAGAGTTGAAGAATAATGGCCTGTATTGTCGTTCTTATTATTTAAGGTTGTTTTCACTTTCATTGTTTCTTTCAAACTACTGTCCGTCAAACGCCCTTTCGTTGAAAACGGAAATGTCTGGCACACGAATAGAAACACGCTCATGGTTTTCATATAGAAGTGTTCTGTCACTATGGAATCATATGAAAATTATTTTATAAAATTTATCATTATGAGTATAACTCTTTACAGGAAATACATTCAAAATTTAACAATTTTCTCAGTAGTAAATTTGTCAAAAAATGATCTTTATTCAAGAAAATAAGTCAATGGGGTACTCTTATATTTGTTGAAAAAGAATAAAACTAATTTCTCTTAAATTTTTGATGCACATATAAGAAATAAAATAGTTGATGATACACATAATTTACTTACTATAATCGTCATTTTAAAAAACTTGGGTAATTTTTTTTAATTTACTGAATTCACTAAATTACAATTTTATAGCTTAAAAATTAGAATAATTACCCGGTAAACTTCAAAAATATAATTCTTTTTTTATATTTTAAGTTTTATAACTATGAAGAATTTCATATATATATATCATTGAATAAAAAATATAATAAATGATTTTGAAGCCTTAATATTAACATTATATTTAATAAACAATAATTTTTCCGCTTGGAATTTAAATTCAGAGTATTCTTTCCTTATTTTTCACTTAATTTAACTTTACAAATAAGCAATAAATATTTTATAATTTTCATAGATATATTACAAAGAATTTGTTTATACTATTACACATATAGTTCAGTTCTTCAGTATTATTGTAAAGGTTTATTTCCTTATATTTAAAGTAAAATTTTTCCATTTCAATAGAAAAGTAATCAATGAATGTCAATAATGAGCTGCATGACATATTATATATTTTTAATTTTAATATATTAGAACATGTGCATGTCTGAATAGCTATATAGTGTATTTTATATTATTTTAAATACTTGCTTGGAGTATCCATAAAATTTCTAAAACAGGGTGAAGGAATATCTTCTTTATTTATATATATTTCCAATAATATTCATTCATTTCACTATATTTAGCTAAAAGCTTCCAAAATAACTGAAAAGAATTTTACCTGTAATTCATATGATAAATTTATTTTTATAATTTTTTATAATTGAAATGTAGATCCTTCCCAAACTTCAAAGAAATTGCTTAGTATCAGCTAAGTAAGTTTTATTATCATTATCTATAATATTAAGTAAAACATATATTAGTAATATAGCAGATGTTAAAAAGTAAAACGTGTGTTGCCAAAAAATTAGCAACACTAACTTGGAAATATTAATTTTGTATAAAAGTAATAAGCAATGCATTTATTTAGTATCATACAAAAATAACAAATCTAATCTTTTATTCTTGATTAAATTAGTATTCGGCATAAATTTATGTTAAATTATTCTTGGTATCCCATAAAATCTTATGGGTTACTAAAAATAATTTCAATTATTTTAATTCAGTTGATTTTCTTGTAGTTATTCCTAACATGACATTTAAAATTTAGAAAATATAAAATTTTTTTTGTTGTTTAAATGTGATGTTTCTAAAATGTTTTTTAAACAATTTCAAAAGTATTGTAAGAATACCTCAAACGCGAAGACGCACGATTATAAAATTTAAAGTATCTAAATTAGGGTCTAACAAAATCATTTAACATTCAGCAAATGCTGAGAGAGAAACAATCATAAGTAAAATTCTAACTTCTCATGATTTTGACTAAATTTCTGAAAGCTTCTCAGCACATTAGTCATGATATTTCTCTAGACTAACTGAGAGAACATAGCAAAGTCGTGATTTTCAGATTACAAAACTATATCTTAATTTCTTACAAGTTTTAACAAGAAGGGATCAAGTATTACTGCAAAATATATACATCTTCCTCGAATGTAATAGTAATAACATAATAAATAAATTTTCACAATATTTCAAAAGCTATACAAATAATCATATTTTATTAAAAATATTTATTTATAAGGTAAGGATGTTTCTTTTATAAACTATGATATTCCCTATTAATATCTTCCAATTGAAAAACAAATACATAAGAGTATTAGATAGAATTTAATATAATACAATCAATTATAACAGAATGAATATCAAAAAATGCATGTGACCATAGTTGCAAGAAACACTTGACCATGACCATTTAAAAGCAACCATTGAACCATGACCATGACCAGTTAAAATCAGAACTATTAATTTTTTTGTACAACAAAAATCACATTCAGCCTAAATCGTTTGGTACCTAGTTTCCTCAAGCAGGCATTTAGAGGAAGTATAACAATCTCAAAAGATATTTATATAAGTTCTTACAACTCAGTTTCATATTATTTGAATGGTATGACAAAACTTTGTAATCCATCTCTCTATATTACACACACACACACACACACACACACACACACATATATATATATATATATATATATACATATATATATATATACACTGCTGGCCATTAAAATTGATACACCAGGAAGAAATGCAGATAACAAAATGATATTTCTTGGACAAATATATTATACTAGAAATAACAAGTGATTAAATTTTCAAAAAATTTGGCGGGATAGATCCTGATAAAACAGTACCCAGATAAACCACCTCTGGCAGTAATAACAGCAGTTATTCACCTGGGCATTGAGTCAAACAGAGATTGGATTGCATGTACAGGTACAGATGCCCATGCAGCTTTAACACGATGCCACCGTTCATCAACCGTAGTGACTGGCGTTTGGTGACGAGCCAGTCACTCGGCAACCATTGATCAGACGTTTTCTATTGGTGAAAGATCTGGAGAACGTGTTGCCCAGGACAACAGCCGAACATGTTCCGTATCAAGGAAGATCCGTACAATAGCGGCAACATGCGGTCTGCCATTATCCTGCTGAAACGTAGGGTTTCGCCGGGCTCGAATAAAGGGTAGAGCCACGGGTCGTAACACACCAGAAATGTAATGTGCACTGTTCAAAGCACCATCAATGCGAACAAGAGGTGACCGCAACGTGTATCCAGTGGCAACCCATACCATCACGCCAGTTGATGGGCCATTATGACGATGACGAATGCACGCTGCCAGTGTGCGTTCACCACGATGCCGCCAAACACGGATGCGACCATCATGATGCTGTACACAGAACCTGGATTCATCTGAAAAGATGAAGTCTCGCCATTCGTGCGCCCAGGTTCGTCGTTCATCACACTATTGAAGGCGCTCTTGTCGATGACGCAGCGTCAAGGGAAGCCGCAGGCATGGTCTCTGAGCTGAGAGTCCATGCTGCTGCAAACGTCGTCGAGCTGTTCGTGCAGACACTTGTCTTCCAAACGACCCCGTTTCTTGACTCACGGCTCGTGGCATGGTTGCACGATCCATTACGGCCATGCGGATAATATGCCTGTCTTCTCGGCTGCTGGTGATAAGTGGCCGTTGAGATCCCGCATGGCGTTCTGTATTACCGTCCTGAAACCATCGATTCCATATTCTGCTAACAGTCATTGGATCTCGACCGACGCGAGCAGCAATACTGCGATAAGATAAACCGCAATCACGGTACGCTACAATTCGACCTTTATCAAAGTCAGAAACCTGCTGTTACGCATTTCTCCTTCTTACATGAGGCCTCTCAACAAGTTTTCACCAGGCAACAACGTTCAAATGCAATTTATGTATGAGGAAAAGGCTGAAAAATTTCCTCATTTAAACACAATGTAGGTGTCGCTACTGGCGCCTGCTTTGTCTGAATGCACTGAAAAGCAAATTATTTGCATATCACAGCACCTTCTTCCTTTCGTATAAATTTCACGTCTGTAGCATGTCGCCTTCTTGGTGTAGCAATTTTAATGGCCAGTAGTGTATATATGTATATATATAGATAGATAGATAGATAGATAGATAGATATAGATAGATATATATACATAAATGTGTGTAGGTGTGTAGTGTTCATACATATTTGTAGTCAATAAATACAGGTGATTATGAAAATAATGGAAATATGGCAAAATAAAACTTTTCCTGCATTTCGTGAGTGGCGTTAAAATACAACAATCTACGTCAGTTTCTAATAAACATATATGTATATATTTTGATAGTATGTAATTGCGTCATTGAAGTTATGTTGGTCTTTTTTTTATCGGAAAGTAAATTCAGATTATTTTACATCTCAGGTTTTTAAATTCTGAATTTTTGGAAACCTTCTGTCGGAGCACATTTGTCCAAAATATCCCAACTTTTACTCTTTTCCAAAAATAAGGTATCTACAACCATGATAGCATTTACACAACGTAACTAAGCAAGTTTAGCAAAACAAAATAGAATATGGAAATTGAAGCTCAATGAAAGAGCCAAAAAAGTTATTTAGTTGTCTTAATGGCAAACAATTGCAGAAAAATTGACCACAGAGATTCTTCTGTGACAATGATTACAGCAAAAAGGCACATTCATGAGCATAATATTTAGGACAGAACCCTAATTTGGTATGTATTTTTGACACATTGTAACGCCAAACGTCTTTTAAACTGGTGTTACTTGCAAAACTTGGTTGATTGACAAGTGAAAGAACATAAAATTTTTCTTTCAACAGTCATGATACACGTTTAGAGATCACGAGCACAAGTTTACGATCGTGGTTATTTCCTTTCAACGGTCAACCAGGAAATTATATCTGTCCTGATGTGGTCAAAAACCACAAAAGAAATGATCACTGAAGTGAAATATAAAGAACTTTCAGAGCTTATCAGGTTCATAATATGGCATTAACTTTGTTTCTTGTTGAAGACGTAATTTATTCCGGATGATAATACATCAATCTCTTTCGCCTGGACCACTTCAATCCTATGTTGATGTGAATGCGGATGAAGTTAAACACTTCCTTCTACTGTCACCCAACCTCGTAAAATACAATGAATATACACCATGTTATAATATTTAATTTAGCATTCAAAATTATAGAGTTTCTCTTTTTTTAAATTTATACATTAAAATTAATAAAAATAGTAGAATTTTTTACCGTACAAATTGTTTCTATATTAAATTGCAATATTATTTTTATATTCGAGGTATTATTTTCAACAGAATCCCAATACTTTATGTGTGTGGGAAATATATTTGCCCAAATTATACTTCTGAAAACCTTTATGATAATGAGTTAAAATTGTTCAACCAAAATGTAATAAAACTGATATTCTTGAATAAGTTAGCTCCATTAACACAAAATATTCTTGAATGTAAAATTATATCATAATTATTAATTTCATTTATTTTTATCAGTAAATGATTGTCGTTAATATACATCCAACTATTATATTTCAGATACTATGAAATAATGCAGATAAATGTTCTCAAATATATCAATAAAAATAAATTTCTTGAACATTTATTTAAATCATTATATTTATTTGTCAATAGATTAATGAAGTTGGTTAATTAAATTGAAACACATAAAATTGTCTTTCCTACACAATGAATTATAGATAGGTAACCGAATTTATATTTGTCAGAAGACTGTGCACACTGTGTATCATAGGGAAAGGCAGTTTGACAACTTGTTTAATTAAATCCTGTTTATTATTTAAATTCATTAGATGTAGAAAAGTAGCACGAACTTTCTTTGAAAGTTTTCCTCTTAGTGTCAATTTATAATAAACAGAAACTTTCTAATGAGTACCAGTTCCCTTTTTAATCTTAACTGATAAAGGTGAAACAGATTAATTTCTTGAATATTTTCACTTAATAAACTATAAAAAGAATACACGAAAATTATTTTTCTAAATTAAAAATTCTAATTTTGGAAGGAAATGTAAATTTTTACAATGATGTAACATATATTTTGAATATTGTGAATGTTTCGCAAGGAATAATATAAAAACTGAAACATATTATAATGAAAAAATAAAATGTTAATTAATAAAATTAAACTTAATCCCATACATGATTGATATTGTCATAGATGATCTCATAGCTGATTGATGTTTAATGGTAAATATTACAATGGATATACTTAGAACATTTATTACAACAATAGGTGTTTTCCTAAACATACTTTTACAAATATATATATATATATATATATATATATATATATATATATATATATATATATATATATAGGTTTTTCAGTTTTATCATAAGAAATGTCCTTTAATCAGATTGACTTATTATAATAATTTAATGTGAACTTTTAAATATGTTGTTAAATCTCTGCATTCATACTTTGCATAAAATATGTTTCTCTTTTTACAAATGTTTTATACAGCAGTTATTCACGAGACACATAATTTTTAAATAATTTATTAAGAACTCATTTAAAAATTAAAAGTGAAAATTCAAGCTTTAAGAATAAATTACTTAAATTAAAACCAAAAATTTATGTAGTTTCAATAAATAAAAGACATGAATATTTTAAACTGTTAACAAACTTTAAATTTTTATAATTTAAATATTTTAAAGTTAAAATGCCACTTTCATGCATGTAAACATATTCATAATACCAAAAAATATACTAGTTAATCTAAAAATTTCCCGATCATAAAATTTTCCTATTTCAAAACAGTTTTAACATAAGTCATACAAATTATTCGAAGAATTCCTTATTATTTTTTATTTTTAAAACGCATATGTAGTTGCTTAAAATATATTCCCCAAATAAAAATAAGCACATGGTTTTGACAATTTGATACGACAGATTTCTCAAATCTCCACTTTTTTGCACTTATAGATGCGCATTGCTATTATACATTGAAAAATAAAATTAAAATAAAAATGCGAATAAAGAAAATTTAATGGGTTTCGTTCCTACTAAATTTCATTAGTTTAAGTCAGATTATTGAAAAATGTTACTTTTGACATGGAATAAGCAAGAATCGTATGACGTGCAGGCATTTTTCCAAAATAAAAATGAGTCCATTTCAGTTGGAATTTGTCCAATGCTGATTAGATAATCCAACTTCCTTTATAAATTTCATGGCTGCTTTGCAATTTCCTGCTAGAAAGTTTACTCCCTAAAAAGAAGCATTTAACTTTAGGCGAGGCTCTTATTCCTTTGTTTATTTCCTCTGACATCAATTTCTTTTGTTTGAAACTCTATTGCTGCATTTTTGTCTACAATGCTATATTTCTGTCAAATGATAAAATAATTGCCTTTATTTTTGAGTGAAAACAAGTATATGTCAATGTTTCTTAAGTCAATAATAATTTATTAGGAATAAGGCTTATAATTTATCATTTTTTTAAGTTATCATACTAATGCAATTTGCACGTTTACAAATTAACGATATTAAATATTAATTTAAACTATTTTCATGCCTACACAATTTGATTTTGTAAATGAGTTGCATAAGAAATTCTAATTCCTCGTTTTCCATATATATTTTAGTAAAGTTTGAAATTAATAAACCAATTTTGTGAAAATTTATTTTAAGTAAAAACATTGCGAAACAAACATGATAAAAATAGGCTCAATGAAATTGTGAAAATGCTTACTTTCTTAGCGAATGTTAAAGATAAGTTAGTTATAGCAGAAATTTGGAGACAATTCCAATCTAGAATTTTATATTATTTTCTTTTTTTCCTTAAAAAAAGCAAGCGCAATCATGTTATATTAACATAGTTTACCGAAATTCATTACTTGTAATATTAAAGACAGACTTGAACATGAAAGAACACGCAAAAGTATACAGCATAACTAGGTTAAAAACTATTTCAAGATTGCAGAAATAATTTCTAACATGTTTGGCGTTGACCAAGGTAAAACTCCTCCACACGCTGCTTCAGTAAATTATAGTAAATACATATGGTTCTTCAAAAGAGGTAAATCAAAGATACGTTACTAAAATAATTCATTTTGTTAATAGGAAAATTAGTTCAATTGATAAAGCAATATGAAATTGCTTTAACAAGATGGTAAAAGTAAATTAATCTTGTGTTTTTCTTTAAATTCATGTTCTATAGAACAATAGTACAGCCCAAAATTGGATGTTCTGGCTAGGCAAAGTGTACTCAGCCTTTCATTCCTTCGTTGAGTTGATAAATTGTGTACCAATTATGCTTGGTAACTAAATACTGGAGACTTCGAGTAAGGCTGACCACCTAATCGGGATCTATGCTTTGTAACCCAAAGCCCTCGTGTAGGAAAACAGGTGTTGACACTGTAAGCCTTTGCCAACACATGATAAGTCATGCCACAAGCTTAGTTATTTTTATCCTTACAATCGTGCACTTTAAAGTAATTATATATTTTCAAAATAAATTAAAAAATTTTAAAATAGCAAACAGTGTAAAAAAATCTAGAACAAACAGTGCATCCCGGAAATGTTAGTTTGTTTATTCCAAGTGTAATCAAAGAAAATTAATTTTCTGTAAACATAAAATTATTGTAAGCAGTTATGTGAAAAATAGCAAAAACTGATATTTTATTTATTTAGCAAAGATATAGTCAACTTTCCCTTAAAAAAGCATGTATGATAGTTTACTAAGAACAAATTTAAAAATAAAATCACTACCTGCTCATTTATTATTAAATTTCGTGAACCTGCAATTTGCGTCAAAAAAAAAAAAAAAAAAAAAAAAAAAACTAAACATAATTTTCAAACTAGAAATGATGTTGGTGTTAAATATTCCTTCATTTGAACGTACTGTCTTTGGTGCAGTTTTAAGAAAAAAAGAGATCGATGACTCATGTATCGAATTCGTCACTTTATCGTGATACAAGAGTTTTATTTGTATACTAATAGAAGACATAGATTACTTATAATTTGCTACTGTGTTGTCTACTATTACTATGCCAGGTTTAAATATCTTTTCGCATTAAAGGATTAATATTTTTATAAAATTAACTGATAAAAATTCATATTTTTAGTTTAAAACTTCAGTTAATAACTACGCTATGTAATGAGATATTTATCTTAATTGAGCGTATGCATTTTTGTTATTATTGAGTTTTTTTCAAAATATATTCAATAACTAAATGATTTTCTTTCATATTTATTTCGGAATGTTGAATGATAAGAAGAAAAAACCTTGACCCCAAAGGAGACATTTCGTCGACGACATCAATATATCACGCATGACTTGTTCTCAAACATTTCATTCCAAATCGGGATAGGCCAAGATTACACATACTTCTTTTATAAAGTCTTCCTTTTTTTCCTACGTTTTTCCTCGTTTTTCCTTTGACATTTGTATCCACTCCGCGGCAATTTCTTTCTCGAATTTCTTACAAATGTGAGAACTCAAGACAGGCATTAGATTTTTTTTCTTCAGATATATTTTTCAAGCGAATGAGTTTTTGCATTGGATAAAAAATATTTTTAAGCGATAGAGAAATCTTCGAGAAATGATTCGAACAAAATTTAAGTAATGCTTTGGGGAAACGTTTTTACAATAAACTCTCTTTCCCCACATCATATCTAATGCGATGATGTATACTTCTAGCATATTGAATTGATACACAACTAAATCTTTCATTGCTATTCATTTTTAAGTATATTTATGTTTAATATTTACTCAGAAGTAATTGTGATTGCTTATATAAAATTCGAATAAAACTACAATGCTCTTATGAGCAAATCGTTTTCTTAAGATTATTTTTAATTTATAAACTCTATGTACATTTATATTTAAAATTCGTCTAGAAACAATTGCATTTATTTAAATAAAAAAGAAAATGATTCAGAATTTTATTGACCTGAATTATATTTAAAAAATGTTTTTGATTTATTTTATTTTTTATTTATTTATTTTTTTTAATAAAAACTTCTAATTTTTAATCTAGAAAATCAAGCAAAATCATAAAACTTCTTACCCAAAATTATCGATTCAAATAAATGCTTAAAATTGATTTTAAAAATGTGTTCAAAAATATCAATAATTTAAAAAAATTATTTTGTAATGTATATACAGGAAATGGATATCATCATTTATTTCATTGGTTTTCAGATTTGAAACTAAATCTGCGTAACACCTTAAAATATTGATTTAAATTTTTACGCTAAGATTATTTTTTACTCACCAATTTAAATATAATAAAAAAGTTAAAAAGCAATAAAGGGAATTCTTATTTAATCACATTTGTAATTTCATATTTCCACCTTATAAGATAACAAATTAAATTACCGATGATAATGTAAAATCCAATATGGCTAATAAAGTTGAAATTAATTTTAAATACAATCAAAAGAAATCTTCAAAGTAAACACCATATCAGGCTGTAACATAATAAAAGTAGAAGGAAACTCAAAGTAAATGCCACTATTTTAAAGTATATGAATAAGTTCTTTTGTAAAACTCGTATCTATATCGTGAAATGGTACTATATAGCTACTTAAAAATTTACAACGTACACTGTTTGAAGAATTTAATTAGAGATAAATCATAAGATTTTAATCAAATATAGTTTAGTCTAATTAATCTAAAAATAGTTTCATTTAAAAGCTAAAAATATTGATTTAATTTTTGTTAGCTTAAAAATTGTTATAAATAAACAAATAGTAAAAACAACTAATGCAATTAATTTTCTTAACTTAACATTTTAATAAATTTAGAATTTAATAAAAAGTAGAGTAAAATGTCTGAGTAAAACAATTTAAGTTTTATTATAATTTCTATAAACTTATAAAATTATCTACCTAGTATCAAATTATATACATGGATAATCAAAGCACTGTTTTTATTTAAACTATACTGTACAGTGAATATATTAGTGGTACATATCGCAAACCAATAAAAAATTAAATAATGTGAAAGTTTAATTATTTTTTCAGTATAAATTTACTGACACTTTTATTGAAATATTTTATGTACATAAGCACAAAATTTGTTATTTAAAACCATGAGAAACAACTTTGTATTCAATATATTGTATTTGTATAACTGATTTAAAATTACTCTAGGGATACTTTTTACAAATTTATTGAATGATTGAGTTGAAAGGTTTCAATAAACCAATGCTTCCTAGAAATTTATTTATTTCAATATACATTTGTAGACATTCATAAATTCTTAATACTATATTATTGTATTTTACATTTTTTTTCTTGTAAATGTTTGTCAATGAAGAAGTTATAACAATAACTGATATTTAAAATTATTTGAAAATTAATAAGTAATAAAATATAATCTGCATGAATTTATTGATTTTACACCGTCAACGCCATTTAACTGAGAAACTGATTAAACATTAATTATATCAAAACAAGACTTAGTTTCTATTCTCCTATACTCTGAATATGTTTTCTTTTACTCCTCCGTAGTTCCTCTTTCCATCGATATTCATGTTGGTTTAAATAAAATACCATATATACTGTGCTATTCAAATCACACGCATCCCAAAAATTTGCAATATACATACATACATTCATAAATACAAGATGAAATGAATAAAATTGCAAAAAATCATTTGCCAAAATAATTGTAATATGACATTGATAACATTGAAGTCAAAATTTAAATTCCATTGTATGACGGTGTGAAGCATCGAATTAAGAATTAAACATCTACTCTTACAAAGATTCGTTATAATTTAATAATTTTAAGTGATATTGATAATTTAATAATTTTGCAATTTTGCTTACGAATGACTGTTGCAAAGATGATAAAGGCAAACTGAATGTAATATTATGTTAATTATTGCAACATTATAGGTGTAAATAGAAAAATATATTTTAAAAAATGTTTAAGCAGACTAAGGCTTATTTTGTTGCAAGCTACAAATTTCAGACTGTTTGAGAAGCATAAGTAGCATTAACGTAACATTAGCATTATGCAATAGAAAACTAGAAGCGTGTTTTAATCTAATCAACCTACATCAGCTTAAGGAGCAAAGTGGGATTGAAAGACGAAATGCCTAAAATAGCTTAGATTAGTGTCAAATGCATTGTTCAAATCTTTCGTGTTAAACTAATTTCAAATTATATTGGTGTTGACAGTTTAACAGCAATAGTTTGGTATTCTATTGGCATTTGTGCTTTTTACAATTAAGTTTAAATGTTTGATGATATATTATTGATTTTATTCACAACATTTTATAACAAATTATATAAACAAGAATTTTATTTACACAAATACTTCAATATATTGACTTAATATTTATTAATCAGTTTATACTTAAAAATTAAGTTACTTAGATAATATTTTCATCATTTATTAACTTTATCTTAATAAGTTTCTAATGAATCATTTTAAAAACTAGTTTTACAAAAATTAGTATTTATTATAATAAAATATAAAATTTACTGTTTGAAATTAAGGTATTTTAATTATTCATTAAGTAATATTACTAGTAATATGTAAATAAAATTACATAGAAAAGCTGCTAAAAATATACGAGTAATATATTTTTACTTACCGACTGCGTCCTGGTGTCTGCTTGTAATTCATACTATATGTTCTGATGTTACACTTTAAGCAATTATACATTGAAATATATTTCTCGTCCATAATTAAATTTACATATTAGAACATTTTTATTGATATATGGTTTTTTTCAATGTATCACAAATTAAAAATCTAAAATGGTTTTGTACTCCGGATGTCAACAGATGTGTTAACATAAAATAAATAAGAAAAATAAATAATAGAAATTTAATATTCATTGTTTCATTGAATAAATTGTTTGTTAAAGGTAAAACTTTTGATTTTTCACTCACGAGAGTTTATTTCATAATTTAATTAAGCTCATTTCTTTGAATATATATTTATTATAATATTCCTTATATAAATAAAATAATTTATGTAAAGTTACTTCAATATCGAAATCAAATGTTCCGAAAAATAAATAATGGTTTCAATCTTTTTAAAAAATAAAATGAAATTATATGTATTGCATAAAATTCAGAATCTAAATTTTAATTATATGGGGAATATGGATGACAGTTAAAAAATAATTTATCTATAAATCTTTATTAAAATCAAATGCGTGCAAAAATTTCTGCTTAAATCAGAAAAATTTGTACATAAATAAATACATTTATTTAAATGATATAAAGCGTATTTTAAAGTTTTCAGTCAATAAATTGTTTTTATTTAAATGGAAAATTCAAAATTGAAGCAAATACCTGAGTTTTGAATTCTAGCTGAAGCCGTCCACTGTATACTTCCTTCTCTGTAAAGAATGCTGATTGTAATGAAACAATTTTTAGGAATATCTGTGTAAAATTTAGTTCACAAGAGCAAGTGCCAACCCTAACACATGTCTAGGGGAAGCCCCAACATTTCTTAAAATAATGTTTCTTTGGGTCAGCAGTTGGCTGAAGCTGGTGCAACATTTTTATAGAACAATAAGTTTCATTTGGCTTTTGTTTCAGAAACAATAAAAACAAAATAGCTATTCAAATCATTGTTACCACTAAGAATACAACATAATACGATGGGCATAAAATTTAGATAAATATTTTTGTTATTTCCCATTCGCAGATACTTGTGCTTAATATCAACACTAAAATGTATACTTATGATATGCTATAGAATTTGCTAAAAAGAGTTTTCTAATTTTTATAAATTTTAAATCAGTATAATCTAAAAAGGAAAAAAAAAAACATTTTTAAGTAGCATATGCTATTAACATTACATTTTAATGAGTTAATCCTATTATTTTAAAACTTCCATTTCGTCCGAAATTAGATTCATTTTTATATTATTTTTAAAGTTATTGTCTAAAACGCATTTTATTTTATTAAACTCTAAAGTATTTTTTACTTATTGCAACATTTCATAGATATACCGTTTAGTAACGTTTTTATGAAAGCAATACAAAATTTCAATCTGAAATGTAAACCTGAAAAGAGTATGAAAACCTTTTAACAAAAATAAAAAAAAAATCATTAATAAACAATATAAATTTTTCATTCATTATGTGCAACAAAATATTCCTTTCAGTGAATTATAAAGAATAATACATTACAAAGGGAAAATAACTTATTTCGCGACTCAATTGGGAAATAAAAATAATTTTACAATAAAATGAAATTTTATTACTTATAATCAATTGTATAACTACACATTATTTTAAAGAATAATAAATATTTAGAGAATTTTTAATTTCTAAATTTTAAATAATGTTAAACATGTTTATATTAATCACTTTCTGAAAATAAAGAAATTCACAAGAGATATATTATTTTTTAAATGCAATTAAAGTCAGCCAACTTGCCTTGTGGTCAGCGGGCCTACTACGGATAGGGAGGTCTTGGGTTCGAGCCCAGGTTCAGGCATGGATGTACTTTCTCTCTATCTTATCTTTATCCTTGCCTTGTGTGTGAATGATGACTATCCTATAAGTGGATCCCTGTGGCATGTTTGTACTGAAGAAGTCGGAATCCGCACCAAATACGGTTCAGTTGGAAAAGTGGTGCAGCGCACCCATATATATACATATATGCAAAGCTTTAGATTTTCGCAAATTCACACGAAAAAAAAAATAAATGATCAAATAATCATTTATTTTTTAAATTTTTCACTCAAACTATTTCTTTTATTATACACATGTAACATTAGAATCCTTAAAATCCTAAAATATTCTCAAAATATCACGGAATTTCTGTAAATTTTATACACTGAATTCGTACTTACATATCTTTTCGTTCTAAATAAGTAATCGCATTCCTAAAATATTCTCAAATATCACGAAATTTCTGTAAATTTTATACACTGAATTCGTACTTACATATCTTTTCGTTCTATGTAAGTAATCACATTCCTTAAATATTCTCAAAATATCACGAAATTTCTGTAAATTTGATACACTGAATTCGTACTTACATGTCTTTTCGTTCTAAATAAGTAATCGCATTCCTAAAATATTCTCAAATATCACGAAATTTCTGTAAATTTTATACACTGAATTCGTACTTACATATCTTTTCGTTCTATGTAAGTAATCACATTCCTTAAATATTCTCAAAATATCACGAAATTTCTGTAAATTTGATACACTGAATTCGTACTTACATGTCTTTTCGTTCTAAATAAGTAATCGCATTCCTAAAATATTCTCAAATATCACGAAATTTCTGTAAATTTTATACACTGAATTCTGTACTTACATATCTTTTCGTTCTATGTAAGTAATCACATTCCTTAAATATTCTCAAAATATCACGAAATTTCTGTAAATTTGATACACTGAATTCGTACTTACATGTCTTTTCGTTCTAAATAAGTAATCGCATTCCTAAAATATTCTCAAATATCACGAAATTTCTGTAAATTTTATACACTGAATCTGTATTTACATATCTTTTCGTTCTATGTAAGTAATTACATTTCTAAAATATTCTCAAAATATCACGGAATCTCTGTAAATTTTATACACTGAATTCGTACTTACATATCTTTTCGTTCTAAATAAGTAATTACATTTCTAAAATATTCTCAAAATATCTCGGAATCTCTGTAAATTTTATACACTGAATTCGTACTTACATATCTTTTCGTTCTAAATAAGTAATTACATTTCTAAAATATTCTCAAAATATCTCGGAATCTCTGTAAATTTTATACACTGAATTCGTACTTACATATCTTTTCGTTCTAAATAAGTAATTACATTTCTAAAATATTCTCAAAATATCTCGGAATCTCTGTAAATTTTATACACTGAATTCGTACTTACATATCTTTTCGTTCTAAATAAGTAATTACATTTCTAAAATATTCTCAAAATATCTCGGAATCTCTGTAAATTTTATACACTGTATTCGTACTTACATATCTTTTCGTTCTAAATAAGTAATTACATTTCTAAAATATTCTCAAAATATCTCGGAATCTCTGTAAATTTTATACACTGAATTCGTACTTACATATCTTTTCGTTCTATGTAAGTAATCACATTCCTTAAATATTCTCAAAATATCACGAAATTTCTGTAAATTTGATACACTGAATTCGTACTTACATGTCTTTTCGTTCTAAATAAGTAATCACATTAAGTTTATATACCTATTTGTTAAGTTAAACACATTAAGATAAATTGAAAAGATATATAGATTACTTTATAAATTATTCGTGGAAAAATTTCGTTTCATGATAATTATAAAAAACATATTTGTGTCAAAATATTCATTTGAAGAATGGAATTGAAAGTGTGAAGAAAAATCTTTAGGTATAAAAAACGTGTACAGCATTTTAGTTGTATTTCAAATTTACGGACTCAAAATTCTTTAGAATATCTATAAAGTTTTTAAATGATAAAATATGCCCATTTTTTATTCTTTGAAATAGATATTAGCTGAAATTTCTTTGGGTTACTTATTATCATATCAGCTTTCTTGATTTTGCATAATAAGCGTAGTTCAAAACAATAATTTATAAAATTATAACAAAAAATAAATTTTTAAAATTATAACAAGAAATAAATTTTTAAAATAAATATTTCAAAATATGGAAAAATTTTAAAATACGTGAAAAAATAATTTTGATTGAATTGAATTTTTTCTGTTTTGAAATGTTTTCATGATAAAATTTAAATGTTTTATATATTACTTTGTATGATCATAAGAATATACAACTACATATAGCTATAATTTTATTTGCTTATTTAAGCATATTTTTCTTTTCAATTTGCAATTTAAATCTTAAATTGTTAAATCTTTATTCTAATTCAAGGAAAATGTTTTTTTTTTCGCAAAAACCTTCTGTATTAATATGAGTGGCCGTCACTGTTATTAAAGGACGTTTTAGTCCTCTCATTCTTTACCTGTCATGTGACCCCGCACGCAGTTGTTTTCCTTTCTATTGTTTGACAAACGCAGATTATGAGATGAATGTTTTCTGATAAGTGGAAGAATTCATGTGACTGAATTCCGCTCATATTTAACGGTCATTCAGGAAACAAGTATGAAAGTTATTACAATGGTAAAATGAAAACTGATCGCTGCACAAGACTTAAACGTATTCAAAAAGTAACATTATGGATGTATCAACCAGAAATGAGGCGATAAATGTGTTGAAACATTTTAAAAAGTCTAGAAATTATTTGACAAAAAAACCGCTTACTGTGTAATGACACAAAAGTTGTAATTTATTACTTGGAAAAAATTTATTCAAAAAATAATTTTGTGTTGTATTTAAAATAATTTATTTGTATTATTATTTAATAAATTCTAACGAAATATATGTTTCTACCAAATATTTTACTTCATATCAATATACATTAAATATTCTAATTCGTGTCTCTTCATGTAATTGTTTTATATTTTTTTCTTTAAAATATTTGATATTTTAAAGAAATATATTGATATAATATTGATTTATTTTTCATAGTTTCCAATTTAAAATAAAATTTAAATAATAAACTATTTTTAATTAAAATGAATTTGAATATGTAATTTTACTTTTAAAATGAAAGAAATTTCATATAATTTCTCTCTTACAATACTCTTCTAACTTCTCATAAAAATTTATACCCCAATTTATTTATTTACTAACTGTACTTCTTCATTATGTATTTAATAAATTATTTTAGTTTTTATTTTAAAATAAAATTTTCTAGAATATTTTGGGAGAAAATATTTTTCACAAATCATTTTTTGAAAATTTACATAATATAAATACTTTTAAACTTTGAGGTTGATTATTGCATTAATTTTTATATAGTATTAAACTAAAATAAATTAAAGAAACAATCTAATTTATTAAAATGGCTAGAAGTTTTAGAACTTATTTTTAATAGTAGTTTCCCTACAAGATGTAATAATAGCTAATTTTTTATTTCTTACGTTTAAGACAACCAATGAAACATTTTTATGAAGACTTATTTTAAAATTATTATTCTGGGAATCTGAATTGGATTTATTTAGTGGCTTAAGCCAGTGTTAGCAGCTAGCTGTATTATTTAGTTTTAATTAGATTTCTTCGAAATTAAGAGAATTTTGGTGTTTAATTTACACATTAATAATAAACAATTTATTAGTGATATGCTTTTTAAAAAATCAATTATTTATACACTTAAGTTGGATCAACTTTCAAATTTTAATAATTAAATACAATTAAGGCCAATAAATGGACATATTCTAGTAAGTAAAAATAATTAAAGTACTTTAATGAATGAAATACATATTAAAGAAGTATAAATCAAAAACATTTACGTTTTGCTTTTCATTATGTATATTTTTGAAACTATAAATGCAACAAAATAGTTTGAAAATTACATCTGTAAAATAATTTTGTCTCCATTTTACAATATAAAATGTAAAACTCATTTTGTTTCGATTTTATATTCATTTGAGATACAATATACAGCTGACATTATCACAAATTTTACTGTATAAATTTCTTCTGTATTAAAATGCTTCAATTTCAATATGATGACAAGAATCTCAAATTTTAAAAAAGGTACTTAATGAAATGATACACGCAATGATTAATAAGTTTATCTCAGAAAAATCTGTAATCACACGCACACACACACACTTTTAAATCACTTTTCAAAAATTATGAAGAAAAAATCTCTCAAATTTAAAACTAGTATCACTAATTTTTCTATGAGAATATGACCTTTATTTGATTTCAAATTATATACACTTGTATGGGAATCATTGTATTTCAACATGTAGAAAATAAGATTTATATAATAGTAGATATTAAAGATAATGGCTATTTACTATACTTCAGATACAAGTAAGAATTTTAAAGTATTCTACCAAATTTATCGGGTAAAATTTAAGAATAATCTTATATTGTGAAAAACAGAATCCCAATAAAAATAAATGAACTTAATAAAAATATCGAAAACAATATAATAGAATAACATATATCTCAAATATCTTTAAAAAATGTCTCTAAATTCGTAATGACACCTCAAGAAGTATATTTAAACTTTAATAGAATCTCTGTCAAAACAAAAGTATAAGCAATTTTACCAATTTGTGATGTATTTGCTGAAATAAAGGAAGCATTCTACTGCTTCGGGTCTTACATTTATTCATTGTTCTGTCGACAAAGTGGAAAAAGTCAACTCTGAACTGTAACTAAAAAAACTGTAAGCATACGTTTTACAACAAATAATTTACATAAATTCAGCATTGTTGAAATAGATTTCTTTTTCAAAGCATTAGCAAAAACGATGGAAGTAAATCTTATTTGATGATTTACTTTTTCCTTATTATACTAATTCCTCGGCTTTAATTTGACAGAGTTAAAAAAAATCCTTAGATCATAAATTAAAATCATTTCTAAATTGAGTTTAGGAACAGTTTAGCATCTTTTTTTTCCATATTTCCTTTCCTTTTCTATAGAGTTATTTAAAGATATTCTATTTTCTTTACAAGCACAATTCTCTGGTTGGTTTTTCTTAAACTCTACACTTTCCTTCATAACTCTATTTAGATTTGCATTTCATGAATTTTTTCTACCTTGAATTTCTCTTTTCTTTCTTCATTCAATCATGTTTTAGCTATTCAAAAGGAATAAATATCATACTCATCATTATGCTGTCTTTCATGAGTTGTAGCGTATATATTTTATTTTTGCCTTTTATGAACATGAGGCTATTAAAGTACTAAGTATTATTTTCATGTAGTTTCTGCCGTATTACTGAGCTCTTTCATCAGTATAGCTACATCCTTAAAATTCTTATAAGTTATATTTTTTAGAGTTTACAACAAATTCAGAATGATTTTCAAGGTTTTTTTTTAATTGAATACTAAGTTTTTTATCCCAAATATTTGCGGATTTAATAGTATTAATTCATACAAATTTCATAATTGAATTAAAGTTGCTGAAAATACTGTTTTTCTTTATAGAGGTTAAATAATTAAAAAGATAATTGGGAAAATGCTTTAGTATTGGTTTATATAAGTAATCCTTCACATTTTTCATCATCTTCTAGTCACATAAGTTTAAAAAATATAATTAATCCTAACAGTATCTTTGTTCTTCTTTAAATTGGTACTTTAGGCATATTTCTTTATTTTTTATCAGACATAGTACAAATAAATGTGCAGCTTTTTTAATATAATTACTTGTTTTGGTGTGATCTAGTTTATTACCGATAAATTCCATATAATCCCATATTTTTTAAGAAGTCATGTTTTGTTATATATTTCTCACTATCATTTTCTTCATATAAAATATTTTTTTTTACATATTCATTAATTTATTGAAAACATTTAACTCTGTTTAACTTTAAAAAGGATTGTAATTTGCTTTATATTGTTATCATTTCAGCCCAAAACCATCTTTATAGGGGACATGTCTAAATTATTGTATATTTTATCACTTTTTCTAATAAAATTTAAGTTGCTTTTTTTATGCAAGCATTTTTTTAAAGTAAGATGATATTTATTAATTTTAAATACAGCCAACTAAGTAGTGCTGAAATTGTTTCTGATTTATTATTATTAATAATATTAATTCAAATCCTTAACTGGTATGTTTTTCTACACTCTCTTTATTAATCTTAAACGTCTTGTGTTTGCATGCTTAGAATAGTTTTTGTTATCATATTGAGCTTTATTCGATAGAATATCAGGATTTATAAGTTTAAAGATTTGAATTATATTTTACATATAATGATATATTTTACATTTATTAGTGTCGTCATAATACCATTTTCAACTGTAATTGCTTTTCAAAAAGTAATTAAAATTCATGTAATTGTTGGCAAATCAAATTATAATAATCTATAATATAAATAAAATGTATATTAGAAGTGTTATATTATCACTATTATATCTTAACTGTAATAGGCAATATCAATCTACTTTTATATAGTTTCAATAAAACATTTTTGGTTCATAAATTGCTTTAATTGAGTAAAAAAATATTTTCCGTATTAGTTAAATGAATGGATTATATAATGAATGAACGGTTTTTCAATTACACAAAATATTTCCATATTTTAAATGATCTAAAATAAATTATTCAAAATATTTTTAATGAAAAAACCGCATTAATTGCCAGATTAATGATGTCATTCTCAGCTAAATTTTTAATATTTTATAATTTTCATTACTTTATTTAAAGCAAAACATAATGATTCACCATTTTAAAGATTTAATTATTTATATTTATTATTAAATTTATAGCAAATGAATATAATTATTTATATCTGCATTCATAAATATAATGTAATCCATTTAATATAAACTGAGAAATATGTATATATATGTATATATATATATATATGTATATATATATATATAGAGAGAGAGAGAGAGAGAAAGAGAGAGAGAGAGAGAGAGCAAACATTTGTTTATCTTAGTTTTAAAAGATACTTTACTTTCCATAAAACTTAGGTAAAGCATCCATTTTTATGCACTATACATTTCACGTTATACTTCATCTTTAGAGGAACATCACATAAAATTGAAGCATCTAAATTTTAATATATTTAAAGGAAGTAATTTTATATTAAATCAAAAATTGTTACACAACAGATAAAACTCAAACAAGAAGTTAGTTTCAAATAACCTTCAGGAGGTATTTATTGCACCCATTCTTTCTGATATTTGAAGCTGGGTACAAAATGTTGCCCATTCTGTAAGCAGCTGAGAATACGTATTGGAATTTCTTCTAGTAAAAAAAAAGAATGAAGAAGAGAGCGTTTTACTACTTTAAAGAATGTTGTAAATTTATCTATTTTACAAGCAAAGCTTAAATTGCAAACAATTCCACACACTTAACTCAGTGTCACAAGAAGAAAAGGAATTCATTGTTATCAAATAATGTATTTGAAACCTTTCAACATTTTGAATGTTACGACGTCTTCAGTTTGAGCTTGATTTTTGAATTTGCAGAAAATAACACTGAAATACATGTATTAAATTTGATTAGCATTTTAAGGTAAGAAGTAATGTTCGGGAATATATGGAATGAGAATTGAAATATCTTTATCTCAGTAGTTTTATCAAATGCAATAAAAATAATGAGATTATCTTGTGTTCAATGACTGAACGGTATTAATGAATATTTCAAAAAATATTTCATAAGTGGATTTTTATATAGGAGGTAAATAAATTCTAGGAATGCAAAAATGTAACATTGAATGTAGAATTATAAATAAGCAGGATCGTTTTTTTTATAAATATCCTTAAGTGAATTCTAAAAAAGCGTTTATCTGATATTCATTATTTCAAATTTTTATTTTTATATCTTACACTTAAAATAAATATCTGTAAAAAGGATTGAAGGTAGTCAAATGAATTATTCGTCTTAAATGTTTGAGGCACAATGAAAAAGTTTGACATACTTCTCAAATTTGAACTGTACAATTAAGCAAATATTACAATTTTTTTTCAGAAATATAAGTCTATTTACCTACAAACTATACTATTGTAGATGACAAAAAATCAATTGATTCTAGGACTAGGTAAAAATAATTTCTTAAGTTAAAATAATTTACCTAATTTTCTATTGCGGTACATTTCCTTCAATTTTAAAGCAGATTTTTTTTTTGCATACTTTTTCTATTTTTTATTTGCTTCTAAATTTGTGTTCGACATTTTTTTCTAATTATGCTTATTTGTTATCTTATATTTGTTTTCTTAATTTTGTTTGAACGGTTATAGAGAAGATCCAAGATTCGAAAGAAAGTTCTTGATTGGCTATCTAAAAAAGCAAATTTATAATAACTAGTTTTAATATTGCAGTAACCAGTATATTGTATACATCTTCAGAAAATTAAGGCTTATTTTTATTGTTTTCTTTTCAAATACAATTTCTTATACCGTTTTTCATTTAGTTATTGTTATTATTTGTTATACGTTTTAAAATTAAAAATATGTCTTGATATTAATGTATAATATTTACACATATTTATTCTCTATTCTAATCTATTTAAAAAATTTTAGGTTTGAAAATGAAAATATTACTCATTTTATCTTGTGCCATGATAAGTGGAGCAACGATATTTCCCCATGTGAGTTGTATTGCATGATCAATATTAAGAAACGATAATTTTCCAATGGATTAACTATTACTCTAACACATTCCATAAATTATCTGTGATAAAGATATTTTTATTAAACTTTCTGTTATTTAAAACATTTATTGTATAGTCAAAAAATGAGGTTATATTTTCAGATTATTAAAAATTTATGTAAATATATTTCACTAATGAATTATTTAAAGTTTTACCAAATTCTAAATTATTTTTAATAAAAATGTATATGTTATTCTATTATCGAAGTAAATTTATGTATTTCTTTGAGTTTATCTTCTCAAATTATCAGAATAATTAATATCAAAACAATATTTCTAAGAATTATTAAATTTTAATGCTTTAATATAATATTTTATTGAATCAAAAAGCATCTTTATATATATATTCTCATAATATTGAATTATATATATTTTCTAAATTTTATAATATAATTATATTAAATGACGACATCAATTTTATTTTTCCTAATTTTGTATTTATTTAGTCATAAGAACATTAATTACTTCGCAATGTTTTCTAATGTTTGTTATCCACGAAACTTTTCATTTTCGATCATTACTTATAATTCAGATAACATTATACATAAAAATTTTGAGACAATTCACATACATTTATCAATACTGTATCGCATAAACTTTAAAGCAACGTAAATGAAAACATATGATTTAAAATATTAAAAATGCTATATTTTGCACTATGATAGATATCATCGGAGTTGTTTATTTCACCAAAGGCAATTTTAAATTTGAAAAATCATATTCCTTGATTAAAAACGTTACTTGGAAATGGTAGTCTCTGAGTTTGATTTGTGATTCAATTTTCTGGATTTTAAACTAAAATTTAAAATATTTTAGCAGATAATAAGCTTAAAAAACCTGATGTTTATACTTATGAAATATAATGCATAAAGTTCTTAATATAATTTGCATTTGCTAAAACAATGACAAGTGTTAAGCATGATTGCAAGCAACAGTAAAATATCTGGTGACTATTTTATACAAAAGAGTTTCTTGCATTATTAAATTAAAAAATCAATATTGAAAACTCTTTGTAAAAGTAACATTTTTTCATGGTATGTTATTAAATAATTTAAATAAGAAATAAAATATTGATACATAAACATATAGTTTAACTTCCTTTATAAATTTCTTAAAGACACAAAATAAATTTAACATTATTTTTAATATATTCATTAAAACAGAAAAAGATAAATTGCGAAGTTAATAAACAAAATTTTTATTTCTCATTTGGAATAAAAATATGCACATCTTGATAGTAAAAAATAAATACTTCAATTAAATAAATTGAATTCCATAAAACTTAGTAACATTTTAAGCTTTTAGTTTCTTTCATTATTATTTTTTGTTTATTAATTCAGTTATATATATATATATATATATATATATATATATATATATATATATATATATATATATATACATGTGTGTGTGGTGTGTCAAATTAATATACAATCAGTATCTATAAATACAACTTTAATGTTATTAAATTTTATTAATTTCAATTTTGTCATCTTCGATTTCTTACTTTATTCTCACAAAGATGAAATTTTAAAATATTAGTTTAATTACTATATAATACACAGCCAATAAATAATATATTATGTTATTAATAAGGATATTTCTTTTTCTTTATTTTCTTCTTAGTATAATTTTAAAAAACGTCATTTTTATAGCTTATTATTGCAAATCTTATTAAAAGTATACTTTCTTTCATTTTTTAGGAACATTTGGACACATTATTGAGGTTGCTTTTGGGAAATATACCAAATATAACGAAAACGGTAGTACTTTTTCGTTTTTAAATATTATGAAAGATTTTAATGTAAATAAAAATAATTAGTTTTTTTTAATTCCACAGCTAATTTTTTATTTCCTAATAAAATTAAATTTGCATTAGATAATTTACTTAGTTTACTTGTATTAAAACAGAAATCTAAAATTAAATTTAAAATAAACTTTAATTGCTAAACAGAGTTAATAATTTGGTTTTGTATTCTTAAGATTAAAAATAATATAACATAATTTTAAACAATATGAATTAATTTTGGGAACTAATATGATTGTATTGCGTAATTGTACAAAAGATAAATAGATATGAGTAACTTAAACACCAGCCTTCTTTTTCTTTTAAAGTTTGTGAAATTTAAACTATCAAAATATTCATGTAATACTATCAACTAATCTACAGTTTCAAATAAGATTATTTTTATCATTTTAATGAACAAAATTGGAGTGAAGTTTTGTTGACGCTGACAAAGTAATATTGGATTTAATAATCAGAATACATCATCTAAAAGAAATATTAAATTCAGAAATAAGACACTTGCTTATTCATGTTAACAGCAGAAAAATTATTTCCTTTTAAGTATTACTGTATATTTGTATAATATAAAAAGCTACATAAACATAATATTTTTGTATAATTTCTTTTTCCCAAGTATTGTTATTACCCTATGTTTCATGTGGTGCATTAAAATTGTATTCAACATAAAAATGATATTCAATACTAGTATTTAGTTTTATATTTCGGAAAAAGGAATTAATCGTAGACAGTTATATTAATAATCCTCTGTCTATTAAAAATATCCTTTTATATCTCTTATTTCGTTCATTAAATATCCGATATTAATATTATTGTATAATTATATGTGTGCATAAATGTTTTTCAATATCTTTGAGCATATTTAAGTAAAACATTAACCTAACATTTATTATTTTAATGTGCTAAACATTTAATTAAAAAATATTAATCTATATTAGAAAAATTATTTTATTTTTAAAACTTCTTATTTAATCTGTAATAATTTCAAATTTTTATAATAACCTCATTTAAATTCAGAAAATCAACTTGTGTTTAATTAATTTTTAAAAAAACATTATGGAACAAAAATATTGTTTTTAAAATTTTAAAAGCTAAATAAACTCAATTTAAATTTGTTAGCTTTGAATATAATCCAGAGCAAATTTCGCAAATTGTTGAGGCATTCAAATAATTTTTAACCATGAATTGAGATTATCATTCATTATACTTAGAGTATCACTTATCTACTTTAATAAAAAACTTTTTTCATTCCTTTACTTTAATAAATATTAATTATCTTTTTTATCTCTACCAGTATATTAATTTTTAACTAAATATTTAGATCTAATTTCAAAAGAATTAGCCATTTAATGAATTTCTAATTGCCAAATATATATATACACCTGAATTGATTTTTTAAAATTCTGAAAGTAAAATTTGCTCAGCTTTCGCTTACCAACTTATAATATAAATTTTACAATCAAAATGTGTATTCTGATTTATCACTCATAAATTAATGTATGAGCTGTGTTAGAAACACTATAGGGCAATATTTAAGAACAATTTTCAAATTCACTTCTCTCTAAAACTGTTGTACCTAAAATTATTTGTTATAAAGCTAATTATGAATCTGCGAGTGAAACCCTTCATGAACTTCATCAAAATATTTGTAATTTAATTGGATTAAACATTTCCATGTAACTTCACTTATTCCACAAAGTTAGGGTTGATAATGTCCGGAATTGTCATCAGTTCCAACATACGACAACTATTAGTCTTCATTACTAAATCCCAGAATTAATGTTAATTATGAAACTACTGACAAGATATTAGATCTAGACGTCAAAGTTATTAAGTTAACATATGTTAATTTTTTAATCACAATTGTATTGAGAAAGTTATTGTTACATTTATTATTGCATAGAATGAAATGAAAGAATATTTAATTGTTTTATTCAATTTTAAATAACAACCCTTAAGAAATTATTAACAATACCTGATTATTTTTTTAAATTTAGATAGTTTACTTAAAAATGTTGTTTTATTTTTGTAGTAGAAAGTATAGCACACACATCGTATTAAATATCATATCATAATATATTCTTTTATAAATATTTAGCTTTGTTTGATCAAAAATATATAGTTCATTATATGATTAAATTTAAACTTAATAAAAAGAATTAATTTTTTAAGACAACTTTGGAATTTATTTTTGTTTGATTAGATAAAAAAATATTAGATATTTTATAAAAATCACGATTTAACATTTTGAAGAAAAGATAATAAACATAATATATTTAGGATGTGGTAAAAATATAAATAAAAATGTTCGGTTATATAAAACACAAAAAATTTTAATTAAGAAGTAAAAATATGTATTGATAAATATTTTATAAGAAGCAGAAATTTGAAGAAATAAATTTATAATGTTTTTGGGAATAAATCAACGCATGAGAAATTAAATAAATCTTAAACAGTAAATTTTAAAATGTACTAAAAATTTGTATGATTATCAAACCTTAATTTCCCAGCATTAAAATTACCTGATATAAAGACTACTAATTGAATATTAAAACATACAATTGAAGATTTAGCGTTATAAACTACATCCTTCTGTTGTTCTCGTGTGCCAGCTAGGCTGGCAAATTAGGGTGCGCTGCTCCACTTTTCCAACTGAACCGTATTTGATGTGGAGTCCAACATCTTCAGTACAAACTCATGCCATAGGGACACGTTTTTAGGGTAGGCAACCATTCACACCTCAGTCATATACAAAGAAAGGGCAAAGACAGGATAGAGAAAGAGAGAAAGTACATCCATGCTTGAACCGGGATTCGAACCCAGGACCTCCCTATCCGTAGTCAGGCACACTGACCACTACACAAGTTTGCTGGCAACTACATCCTTCTAGTTGTAAATAAACAAACTGATTTGTTGCTTACATAATGTTTATGATGATCTTAATATAATTAATTAAGCTTTTGTCCATTTTTATTTTAAGATAAATTTACAGAATAATTAAATTATATTCAAATAAGCAGTAACATTTATTTCATTTTTTTATAAATCATCAGCAATGTTTTCATTAAAAATATAAACTTTACTTTGAAAACGTTGAAAAATATTTTCTAATTTACTATCTTGATTTTTCACCTTAGAATTATAACAATATTGGAAATTGTGCAGTTTTTGTATCCCTGGAAAAGTTTGTTATGCAATGTATTTGAAATTTTTATATTTAGATTTTATTATTTTATTTTTGCAATATTTGTAAAATAATAAATAAATTAAGTATGAAACATGAATTACTGTATATTCTTATTTCATTTATTAGTCTTTGGTGATGCTTTTTATTACACATTCTTATAAATTTTTGTTTTTTCTGTATCCTATGTTTTTTCAATGTAAACAGGGGCTTTCTATATTCGGGAAAGGAAACACACATGCAAATGTTTGTATTTTTGCTACAGATCCTTCAAAATACGAGGTAAGCAGTATTTATACAAGATTTTAGTATGAATTCCCCTGATTGGCTATTAATTTGTTTTTTCAATCTAATCAAAATTGTTTTTTCTATCATCCTGTTTTTTTTATATTTTAGCCAAAGTGTTTTCTTTGTCCAAATTCAGCATATCCTAGTATAGTAAGTATAAATTATTACTTTCGTTAAAATAAAATATTAAATTTCTATTTCAAGTCTAAGGAATATTTTATTAAAATATTTCTATTCAATACCATGTCTCAAATAATCTTGCTATTGTATTATTATCCAATATATTGCTATTGTATTTTCAGTGAATTTCTTATTTACCTATTCTTTTCCTAACACTAGCTTAAAAAATTTAAAAACTTCCAAAAATGATTAAGCAAATCTTGATCATGAATTAATTAAATAACTGATATAATTGAGAATTCATACGAAACCTAAAAATATGTAAAGTTAATAAACGGAATCAGATATTTCAGAAATAGTTACAATAAAATACATAAATTACAATTTATTTTATATTAATATTACATATTTAATAAATTTATCATTTAAAATACCAAACTGTGTTTTGGATAATATTTCTTAATGAAATTAAATTTTCTTCCTAACGCAATCATGCACATTTATATTATTTTTAAATTCATTTCCGTCAAGTACATTTTTAATTTAAATTGTAAAAAGATACTACATAAGACTATCATCATTATAAATATATCATATTTCGTTTGAAAATATTATGCTAATAAAGATAGTTAACATCATAGCTTAATTTCAAAAGAAAATATAAACTTTATAAAAAATACAAATAAAGGGATAAGAATTTTTATAATTTTAATTTTATTTTTTGGTAAATGGATTATTGGTATTGAGTTGCTTAAATAGAAGAAAAACCAAACATCCAAAATACCTTATCACGCATTGAAAAATGAAGTTCATTAGTGTAGTTAGATATAATTATTCAAAAAAAAGTATATGATTCGATACAAATTTATGTACTCACGATAAATATTAATATTGAATTGCTTTATATTTTATAGTTAACACACATTTATATATCTTTTTTAAAACACTTTCTTTCTCTCTTATATATATATATATATATATATATATATATATATATATATATATATATATATATATATATATATATATATATATATATATATATATATATATATATATATATATATATATATATATATATATGTATATGTATAATGCACTCCAATTAAGTGTTATGCAATTTACAAAACTAAATTGTATAAATTATCTGCGTATTGATTTAAGTATGGCATTTTAAGCAATATTTGATTGAGAAAGCAACATTTGTGGGGAACATTGCTAATAACTGTTTTTAGAATAATGTCAATTCATTAACAATCTGTGAAGTAAAAATTGAATAACATTTAACAAGGTGAAACAATATGATTAGAGATTTTAACATTGTATAATAAGATCAAGCAGCAAATTCATTAACACCAAATTCACATACCCAAACCTATTTTGAAATATATAGGAACACTTTCTGTAATCAGAATTTCTCTTGCATGAAAATTTATTCTTTTTATCTAGAAATAACTGATTTCTAAGTAAATATTATATTTCACATTAATATGCTGTTATTTAGCATTTTTTAGACATTTTCTCTCTCTAAAATATTTAAGATACAATGCAATTCTACACATAATCTATGTATGTGATATGCATATGTGCGTGCATGCGTGTGTGTGCTTATATTATTCTTTTTTAATATATATGTATTTTAATTTTTCAGCTTGAAGCTTGCTCAAGTGCTGTAAGTATTAAACATTTCATTTGTACAACTCAAATTTTATTCATTTATGCAGTTAAGAAATTGCTTCTAGTAGACCTAACAAAAATTTCCTGTAAAGTAATTTAGATACAAAAACATAACCATAATGTAAATCCTTTGCAGGAAACAAAATTCTTTCTGATTAGGTAAACCAGATTTATTATCAGCAATATCATATCATCATCAGAATACATTAGGGCTTATTAATGTTTATCAATTAAGATTTTCTAATTTTTTGAAAAATATTATTCATAAATGACTGTATAAACCTATATCTAATATAATGTAAATTTTTATGAATTATAAACAAAATAGGAATATTAATATTGAATTCGTTAATGCGTCTTAAATAACATTGTTTTAAATAAATTATTTATGAAATTTATTATTCTTATTATTTATTTATTATTCACAAGGTGTTTCTAATTTTGCCTCTAATTTGTAAGATTAATTAAGATATTTGATTAATACGGCAATACATATTTTCATTATTTAACCCTTTCCTTATAAGTAAATTATTTTTATTATAATTCTTGAGTCTGTTGAGTTAATCATTTGACATTGTAAATGCTTACAATTTTTTTAAGCTATGATTAAGGAAATAGAGAATCTGTTTTACAGATTTATTTAAGTTGTTTCCTATTGCTTAAAAAATTATGCAAAAAGTCTGTGTATGATTAGAATACAATAACTAGCAATTACTATGTGCACTATTAATATAATTAAAAATTAATATTTTTATTTTTGAAAACTATTTTAATACCCTTATGAAATATGGTTTTATATTTTTTATATGTGAATATAATATATGAATGGAATGTTAATTTTTTTTAATGTATCTAATACTGCTTATCTGTGTTAAATTATTTTTTTGTTTTGCTTTTCTTTATCAGCTAATCATGCAGTTCATACATTATATATACATATTTATATGTTTTCAATTTTGCAGTCTCCATCTCCCAACAACGTTTCATATGATCAAGCTCTTTGCCTTGAAAGAAATTGTGCTGTATGTTTATTATAAGTATTTTCCAATGTTTCGCGCTGTTCTTATATATTAAACTTATTGCTGTTTTTCTTATCTAACTATCTAATTACTGTTTTATAAGTTATAGTTATTAATACATAAGCATAAATTAATCAAGAAAACATTTCCTTAAGTTATATTTATTTCATTTTTAGCTGAATTTGATGATTATTTTTCTTAAAGATAATTATCACTGTCATTTCAGATAAACTACCCTGATGATTCATCAAAACCAGTTTCATCGATTCGTGTCAAGAGACAATCTTCAAAATATCATTTGAATTCATATCATGCCAATCAACAGGAAAAATATAGTATGTATGGTGAGCCTTTAAAATCAAGTTTGGGTTACAAGTATGAGGATAATGTACAAAAAACTACTGCAGTCACTGTTCCAAGAATGCCTCTTGTATATAAATTTTTCGATTCTTCTGCCTCTAATTCAAAAGATCTTGAATCTGAAAATCCTATGTATAAAGGAAACACACCATTTTCAAAAAGATCTAAAAGCAAAAAGCAAACTTTTACCATTAGTGGGAAAAGTTATGAAGTCACTCAAACAAAAATGATGCATATGTCACCAGAAGATTCCTTTCCTTAAATATATCTTATATGGACGACTTTTTATCCAGTCATTTGTAAATTTGCCTGAAAGTCGCAATGAAAATAAATTCTAATGTCGAAAAATTGTGTCTATTTTGTTTATGAATCAAGATAAATAATGTTTATCTAAATAATGTTTAATAATGTTTGTCAAAATGTTTGTCAAAGAAATTTCAAATTAATAAATTAATTTATAAATTAGTTCAAATTAAAAAATTAACTTACATTCAGAAATTTCACCCTTAAAAATGTGTTTTACCAAGTAAAAATAATAGCACACTGATATTTATCCAAGAAAAGGGAATATTTTAAGTGTACTCAACTTTAACTTAACGTATCATTTAATATTACTTATATTTATACTTTAACATACCATTTTGTATTTTAACGTACAATAAGTGGTTTCTTCTTTTATAGACACAGAATAAAAATATATAATTTATCAGATTAAATATATTCGTGTTGTGAAATACAAATAAATTATAAAGATTAAAGATTTTTATTGGGTTGTTCGGATAGTAATTTCGCTTTACTTAACTGGATCAGTTTTTTACTAGTAAAAACCAATTATTTTATGAGTGTAGAATCATGCTACCACCAGAAAAACGGCAAAAGGTATTGGATTAGAATTGACAATGTACAATCCAGTAAAGCATTTATTCGTTATACGTTTTTCATTTTCATAAAAAACGAGATTACTTTCCGTACAACCCAGTAAATGAAAGTAAAACGTAAATGTAAAGTATTAAATCTAAACTCTCATAAGTAACTTTCACAGTAATAAAATACATATATTTACTTTACTTTTAACTACTTGTAAATTACTTTTGACAAATATATTCTTAAAGAACAAATTCATCCCTTTTTATGGAGAAAATAAAATTTCTTTTATCACGTTTTTGGAAAAAATATGACGTTAGAATATATCATTAGTCACAATTTTAATTAAATATAGCTTACTTTTGTGAAACAGATTAATTTCTGGCAAAATTTAGGGAAATTTTAACAAAACGAGTAACACTCTTAACACTCTACCAATATATATATATATATATATGTATATATATATATATATATATATATATATATATATATATATATATATATATATATATATATATATATATATATATATATTTGATATATATATATTTGATATATATATATATATATTTGTGTGTGTGTGTAGAAAGAAAGAAATTTTAAATGTCCAAAGTTTTTATGACAAATATATATAAATTATCAAGAGACGCTTGATTAGAAAACAAAAAATGATGAAGAATTTAATAAAAGTTTTGTTTTTACATAATTTGTACAACTTTCTTAGAAGAATCTTAAAAATTTAAAGTATCCGATTCAAATTAGATAAAAGTTATATTGAAAGACTTATATTAACATATATAGAAGTTTTAACCAAGGAAATAATAAAAAAACAACTTCTTCATTGAAGTTAACTTGATGTACAAAACGCCTTTCTAAAATATTTTAAAGTTTATTTTTTAAGTTGCCTAAAATATATTCACTAAACTTACAGAAATATTCAGAAAAAATTATATAATCATCTGATATTTTTGCATCGTCTGATAGAATAGGATATGCAAACTGCTAATCTAAAACTCATTTTATCTCTTCATTGTTTTATCCTAATTGGTAAAAGACCTGCTTAAGCGTTTTACTTGCAAAATTTTTTTTAATAATGGCTTTATATCTTATTCTTAATAAATTTTACTGTGTTTAATATTAATTGACAATAGATTTCTATTTAATGTATAAAGCAAATTGTGATCGCAAATAAATTATAAGTAAATATAAAACTTCAAATTTTTATGTACCATTTTAATTACAGTTATTTAAGAAATGCATAAAATTATAATCTGTAAAATTACTTTGCGGGAAACATAAATTCATATATTTTTATTCATTTTTTTATTTTTACATTAAATTTAAAATAGTAAAAAAATATTACTAAAATCTTCATCTTGTATTTATATAAATGTCCATTTATCTAATCTTCTTAAGATAACAACATTTATTTGCATAGATTAATTTGTATTGAATTTTTAATTCATTTAAGAAATTATTTTGAAAGCTAAGCAAATACTAAAATTAAATAATTGGAAATTTCAAATGAAATATTGGTTTAGTTATAAATAATTTTTTGTCTTTATATGCATTTCAAAAGCGTTATAAAAATTTAATTTTTTTTTATCAAATTTTATTTTTTTGTGATAACCAGTTTTTAATAACAATTTTATAAACGAAATATTATTTTTTTTCTGATTATATATATGTAATCATTTTCTTCAGATGGCCTTAAGTGCAAAAATATTATTTAAATTATATTATTAATGCATTACATTATATTAATATTTCTGTAAATGTTAATATGTAAATACAATTTTTAGTTTAATTGTAATTCTCATTATAATGTGAATTACTATCAAACTTTTAGTACTAAGTAATTTTATTTATAAAATCCCCAAATTTTAAAAACATCATAAATTATTAAAATATAATTTATATTACTTAAGAATCCATGCAAATGCTTAGATTCCTACAGATTGACATATTTTACAAAATGGTCTCAGCTGTAATACTTTATTTAGTTTTGTATTTTAATAGTAACTTTATTAAAATTTGTCTTGTAATTTTCTATTAAAAGTTGCAGTCGCAATGACATTATGTACAAAGAAAGTAGTTAAATATGACATTTTATTGATTCAGCTCTTGTATTGAAACTTTGCAAATTAAGGTACTCCATTTGCATAGAATAAGGAAAATAAAATTCAGTGCCATGTATTGATGAATAATATTATTTTAGACTGAATATGAATTAAAAGTAAAACTTTTAAGTAAATATTTTAAAAATTTAATTTGATTAAAATGAATGTATAATTATATATGTATAGATGATAAGAGGTACAGATATATTATAGAAAATCCTAATATAATGAAAGATAAATTTATGTTTAAAAAATGTGGAATGCTAAGAACTTAAGAAGAATGTGTGCTGAAAAGTAATTTAATTAAAAAGAATGATCAAATGCTCACAAGTGAATTAAATTAGTGAAAGATTAGTGAACTAAATTAAAAGAAACGTATAGAAAGACTTTAACTTTTCCTGTGAAATACAATGGCGTCAAAAGTCAAATCATTAAACTTCGTTCACCTTTGATTAATTTTAAAGAATTATAGTATCCTCTTACAAAAACACAAAATAGAATTAAAAGAAGACAAGCTCTCGAACATTTCTCAGAAAGAAAACTGAAAATATTCGATCCTACGCAAAGCAAAGATTTCAAACGTCAGATTAAGTTGCAAAAAATAAAATTTTAATTGAAATTTACCATTCTCATGTCTTTTATTCTTACTGTATTTAAAAAATGAATCACTGATTTTTATGTTATATTGCCCTATAGATATAAATATGATATATTGAATCTAACACAGAAGGTATATGCTGTAACAAACTAAACGCCAAAGATGCATTTCAAATAATTTTCTTAAACTCTGACACTGAGAAGAAATTATGAAAATATATTTCTATTCAAACCAAAATAATGACAATTTAAAAAGATTCAAAATTATTTTAAAATCCAACTTTAAAAATGCTTTATAATTTTCTCTCCAAGGAAACCAATCTACCATTGTTTACATGCAATGCATATATTATAATAATTTTTTTGTATAGTGAAATAGTTAGAATTTGATAATCAGATTAACATTTTGAGATTTTATCCGGAAATTTAAGCCACAGAGGAAAAATTTCCAAGATAACTTGGTGAATAGGAAATAATTTAGACATGTACAAAAAGTTCTCATTAACTATATTCGAAAAGTACACCATACCCATTATATCATTTATTCTATAAAAATTATCATATTATCTCAAAATAAAAATATAATATTTGAAAATATGATTATGAAATTTATTTCTCACCAAAATTCACTGTTATAATATTATTTTTCATTTTGAGCAATAAAATTTTAACTTTTAAAAATGTTGAATTCATGAATCACCTGGTTTAATTATTAAATATTTTTAGACCATAAAAATGTATGTGCTTCTGATATTTTTATTTTAAAGTATTTATATTTATCTATATCGAAGAAAACAGAAAGCACAAGAAGAAATTCAAAATTAGATTTGTCATATAATCATGATAATAATAAACAGTGAAGTAAAAACTTGTCATAAACACACACACGCACACACACACATACACACACACGCACACACACACATACACACACACGCACACACACACATACACACACACGCACACACACACATACACACACACGCACACACACACATACACACACACGCACACACACACATACACACACACGCACACACACACATACACACACGCACACACACACACACACACACACACATACACACACACACACACACACATACACACACACACACACACACACATATATATATATATATATATATATATATATATATATATATATATATATATATATATATATATATATAAAATAAGTTTTATTATATATATATATATATATATATAATAAAATAAGTTTTATTATATATATATATATATATATAATAAAATAAGTTTTATCATATATATGTTATAGAAATGAGTTCTTATTTTTGTCCCCTTAAGAGTTAGTGCATGCAGAATATTTAAACAAAAAAATTAGTAGAACGCTGAAAGAAAAATAAAAAAAAAATCAATTAAGAATTAATTTTACTAGTATTACATCATAGACTAATACATATCTGAAAGCAAATATTTGGAAGGAAGTGAGTAACTCAGAAATGAAAGTCATAGTAAGATGAAAAGTCAAACACCTGATTCAGCACTTTTTTTTCAAAATGTGTATGTCTACTAATGAAAAAACAAGACGCTATTATTTCCTAATAACAGAGAATATGTCTCATTATTGTGACATTTCCCGCTCTATTAAGAAAAAAATTGAACTAAATATTTTAAGATATTTTGTATTATATTGTTTTATGAAGTAAGAATTCAAATGAATTGTTATTATAATCATTCATTTTTATTAATAAAATTTTTAAAAAATAAATGTGGTTTTATAAAAATAGCTATAAAAAGCATTTGTTTTTAAATAATTGTATTTAGAATTTATGATTCATTTGTTATCAATAAACTACATTATGTGACATAAATATTCCAAATTTTAAAAGAAGTAGAAAATTTGCTAGAAACAAGTTATATTCATTCACTTGTTTATATCTAATACACATAAATGATAATTATCATCAGTTACTATGGCAATTCATTCAAATTCATTGTAATAATTAACAAACATAAATAAAGTTATTCATAAATGATAAACTTTAATTAATATAAATTACAGAAAAAAAGTAAAATGTATTTAAAATTGTCTTTAGTATTTAAATATGAAATTTTCTCCGCTTGTTACATATTAAAATTAAAAATGAGTAAAATGAAATAATTATAATGTGCATAACTCACACTTAAATATAGATTAGTATGAAATATATTCAACTTTATTTAAGCAGTGAAATGGGAAATGAAAAAGTTTCAGCAAATGAAAAATAATTGCTTTAACTATGGTTAAGCTTTGAGTTTGTAATAGTTATAGTTTCAGCGCGACTTCTCTAATTGTTATGCAAATTAATAAAACAAATATACTTAATCGTAATTTTTCAGTTTTAATGATAACAAATATATTTTTAAAAATATAACTATGTTATATAATAATTTACAAGAGTTTATTATTCTGCAAAAAATATTTAACTTATTCAGCAATATTTATCAATATTGCAAATATTTGTGAAAAGCTTGACAAAACACTTGAAAAAGCAGCAACTCATTTTCGTAAGTAGCAGTGGAAAATTTCTGACTAGAATTTTCCTTGAATGGGAATATATAATTTTTAATGATGAAATGTGTTATCAGATAAATATTATATACAATTAAAATATTGTATAATGCAAAAAAAAAAAAAAAATTGAGGAAATCAGCAAAACTTATGATTTATTGTACAATAGTGAAGATTAGTTTAAAAGGACCTGCTATAAGTATACTTTTTGACGCAGAGTAGAAGACAGTCTGTTAGATTGTAAGACATTTTAACATCTTACCAGTAACATCGCTAAGGAGGACTTTTCATAAATAGTGAGCAGTAATCACCTGTAGCATGAGAGACAACTTTGAAAACACCCAAGTACGCACCCCGAAATGTATATGCAAAAGTGAGAAATGCAAGAGGGGCATCCCCGATTGTTGAACCGTTGCTGGGATTGAACTTGGAATTTTATACTTCGAAGACTAGGAAACTGTCAGACCTCTGCTAAAAGTGTACTTAAAAAGGATATTTTCATGATAATCACAAACCTTTGAATGTTTTTTTTTTAAATCTTATGACTAATATATCCTTAAAAAATATTGTTTCAAAAACTTTTCTGGATTTTTTTACCATTTAAAAAAATTAATAATTAGTTTTTAAGATTACAAACTTTTTATACATTATTTGATGTTCAATATCCAACTGCTTTTATCAATAAACTTCTTACGTTTCATACAATATTTTCATGCTAAAATGGGTAAGCATTCTTAAAATGAAAGCAAATCCTTGCTACATTTAATGATCACAGTTCATTGTATTTATGTTCTACTGAACACACACTTCCAAATTTTTTTCATTAATTGAAGCATTGACGTCAAATTTAAATTGCTGTAAAAGAAATATGATAAAAATAATAAGGTTTTAATTTTTTTTTTAATTAAGTTTGAAATCATAGTAAAACGAAAATCAATTATAAATATTGGAAATAAATATAACTGATTCGAAAATAGCATAACTCGATCAATTTTAAATTTATTTAATAATAGTGATTAACAAATGAACATATACGTGTGTAATGTACGTGTAATGAAGTTTCACGACTTAATTCATAAATTATAATTTCAGTTCCAAGGAATTTTCTTTAACTTTAGAAATGATTAGAGTAAAGAGAAATATAAGTTCATTAAAAAATAACTTATATCATTTCTCATTTCTAGAAGGAAAATATTTTTTTAAAAATAATCGCCATAAATAATAAAAAATCACAAATGGCTTGTGAATTTTATAAAATATATTTTATCTTTTGCTGGTATTGAATTTATAGAAACATTTTTTCATACGACTAACAATATTTCGATACAGTGACGTATAAAGTATCCAAAGTAATCCAAGCTATAAGAAAAAAAGTTCAGAATCTCGGGATGATTGTATGAAATTCGAGAAAAATTACGAACCTAGTTTTACAGAAAAAAAAAATGCAATCAATATTTATCTGGAAACTTTCTTCCAATATATTTGAAAATTTTTCCTTCGCACTAACAGAAGATGGGTCATTTTTTCGCCTACCTTGCTATTTCCTTTTGCTCCAGAAAAGCATTTAATTTAAATTTTTTTGGAGAATTTTACAAATACTGCTAAAATGTTTCCATGCCAGTTATTCGTTGGTAGTTTTGAATTTAACTCTCTAATTTATATTGTCTTTTCTAATAATGGGAATGGGATGGGATTAAAACCCGTTAATCAATTCTTATAATTTTATAGCTAAAACAATAAAATTTATAGCATTTTTTTGTTGTTATATGTGAGAATAATGATATGAAATAATAATTATAAATAATAAAGTTATCAACTTCTTAGACGTAATTAGATGTCGATAAAATATGGTATCTGTAAAATACATCCATTATTAAATAATTGTGTTTACTCCTTTAATGGTCCATAAAAACAATAAAAATTAATTAACTTCTCCTGCTTTTTAATTAATAATCATTGATTAAAATTAACTTTCATCCCTCTCATTTATAGCGCCTTCAAAAAAATTTTAATAATATTTGTGATTGCTTCAAATAGCTAAAAATAAAAATTAATTGGGAATTATCAGTCAATAAACTTTTATAATAACTCTGTAAAAATTAAAAATACAAATTACTATATAATTAAATATAAAAATGAATTTAAAATACTTGAATATTTATCATAAGAACACGTTGTTTATTTTCTAGAAGTGCTTAAATCGATTTTTAACATCATTAAGTTAAATATCTTTGCTACTAAGAACCAACCACAATGATAATTTTTTAAATTTCTCTCTTTTAAATTTACAATAACTCTGAAAATTGAATCTGTTACTATATAAATTCTGAAATGTATGGTTTCATTTTCTTGTTTTGTGTACATAAAAATGAATATATAAGAATGTGATTTTTTGTGAATACATTTTCTCTAAAATCATTTCTATTTTTTCACTAATATATTAATAAAAGAGCAAATAATTTTAAAATTAATTGTTGGCAAAATTTTCGTTAATATTACATTAAATGTTTTAATTTAATGGGTACATTTTATAGTTTATATGTTATTTATCTTAGTATGTATAAAACATATAGGAATGTCTTATATTCTGAATTTTCCTTCATATTTTGTGTGTTACAAATATATGATAGCAGTACATAACAAATAAAATTTACAATTTTCGATTTTATAAATATGTTTTTTTTTTATGATTTAGTGGGAAATAGGGTTAATATAGAAATTATTATTATCATTCTTTTCAAGCGATGACCTGAGTGTATTTATGACTCCTGGTTCAATCATTGACTTCTCGAACAAAATATGTTTAAACATGAAGTTACAGTTATGATTAATACATTTCTATTCAATTTTCATGCATAGAGGTTATATAAAATAAAATAAGAAGATTATTAAATAACTTCTTTAAATTTTCTTTTCAAAAGTTTATATTTGAAATTTTCTACCAAACTATTTGCTACTCAAATTACTAGAAGATTTGATTTCTCTTATTGCTGTGTTTGTTTGCATTAAGAAAGTATAGTAATACAAAATTATATAATTTTACTTAGAAACTTTACTTTCGTTTCTTTCTTATATCTCACTGAATTTTAAAAAAAATATTATAACTAAGATTTTTCTCATGGATTTAATTTTTCTATTTCATGAAATTAGAAGGGCTTGTGGAACCTTTTTTTTAACCATAATGAATTACTTTGAAATAATATTAAGAATCTTAACAATAATTTAATTTATTCACATGTTTCTTTTCTCATACAGGCATGTTTATATAATTTTATTGTAAAACTATTTCATGATTAGGAGACCAAATAAGTGCCCTAGAATACTGAGTTCAATCCTTTAATTTATTGCTATTACGATTATCATTATTTCACGAATAAAATTTACAAAAATTACGTATTTATATTTTTTTTTAAATTTCTTTTTTATAATATTCAAAAATTGGAATAAACAGTAATTTATTGCACTGTTTCATGAATTTTATTTCAAAATTCTTCAATTGTTTATATTTTCAGCAATATTTCTGTTTTTAAAAAATTATATTCATGAAATTAATTACAAAACCTAACTTCCTAGCTTGCCTTATTTAATTTGAAATGTAGCTGAGCACCGTTTGCAATAAAATGAGTATTTATGCTTTATGTAATCAGTCACAGTTATTTTCATTAAAAATTTGCAAATAAAATATACATGAATATAAGTTTTTCCCTAAGTAAACACTCAAAAAATCTGCACAAAATATTTTTCAGTAATTTCAAGATGCATTTATTACAATGCTCAACCATGCTCATGCAATCAACAATGCTCATGCACATGAAAATATAATTGATCTCGTATTTTTTAAATAAGCTTAAAAATTATAAGTCCTAAATTATTCACACCTTATTTCTAATTACAAAATATTTAATACAAATTTTATAGTTTAATAAAAAAGAAAAAAATTGTTTTAATATTTTGTATTCTTTTTAAACAGATGGGGTTGGTAATATATTTATTTTTCATTTACTGTTTAGCTTTATGTAATTACTTCAAACTTCAATTTGTGGAAAAAAATTTATATTCACAAATGATAAAATTGTTGGTGAGTGAACATTTGCTTAAGTATGTACATTATTTACAATGGCAAAATTAGTATTTTTACTGCATCTATGACCTATTTATACCATCATAACACAAATATAAATCGAAACTGTGTGGTGCCATTTATTGAATAAATCCATTTTCATTTTTGACACTATTTTTAAGAACTATTGCGTCACCGAAAAATTTGGCTGCGTATGTTGTATTAAAAAAAAGTATATACTGTTTCTAAAATATTAATAAATTCAAACAATTTTTTATGTTATATGCAATTAACATTTCTTATTCTTATTTAATACCGATTTTGATAATATTAATAATGAATATTAAGTTTCAGATTGTAATCGGTCATTATGAAATGAAGTACTAGATTTATAGAGAAATGTGAAGAACTAACTTTTATATGAAGTAAATAAATCTTATTTTGATCAAACTTCAGTTACTATTTTAAAGAAAAAATGCATCATCTATGCTTATTCAATTAATGGAGAATCATCAATCACGAAAGAAATTAATTAAAAGAATATAACTTACGAAGTTTAATACTGTATTGTCAAATGTAAAAGCCTAATATTTTTTTTTATGTAGATTTCTCTTTTCATTTGCTACTCATATAACTTTCTCTCTTCATTTGCTGCTTTTTATTTTATTTTTATTTTTTCTAAGCTTTCAAAAACATTTGAACTTTCTTAATACATTTTACAAAGTGTTATTGTTTCTCATATAGACGTTAGATGGCAGCACAAAATACTGTACATTACAGAATTCTTATGATTTTTTTATGACAATGAATAGTTTTAATATCATTTCTTTTCCCTTAAATTTTCATTTTTAAAACAAACATACTGTATTTTTTTTTTCATTATCTACTTGATTTAAATTTTATTTGATATACATAATTTTAATTGCTCACAATATCATAAATATAATGAATTAAAAGTAAGAGATTAACTAAGAATAAAATTATTTAATACGTAAATGTATGTAAGGAAATAGTATTATTTGAAAATTTCTGTGGATAATTTTTTTATAAATCGGTGTTTGAAAATACTAAAATATGAAAAATTCGAGCATTTCGATAAGCAAATTTATTAAAATCAAACGTCCATTTATTTCTATATAAATACTAAATTCTATTTAGAAATATTAATAACCAAACATAAAATTCAAACATGTTTTATTGAAAAGTTTTCCATTAAGACTGATAGGCCGGTTACTATAAATTTATCTATAGCAAACTATTTATTTAAAAATAAATGTGATCTATTTAAAATTCAATTATTTATATATTTATAATTTTAATTAACTTTTCATAAAATAAACATTGCCATCAGTAAGTCAAATAAGTTTTAATCCTTTGGCGTTTAAAAGTACATTTAAACAATTTCATCAAACTGTTAGAATTATTATAAATCATAGATTGAATTCTTTTATTAAAATTTATTCTTTGATTGGAAATATTTATATAAAGAATGTATTTACTGTTTCTTATATAATAGGTATAGTTTATTATTAACACTTAAGGAAATTATGTATATATATGTTTCAGAGATTATATGTTCCGTAACCGTCGTCAAAATAGCCTATATCAGTGGTTCTCAACCGCCGTTCCGCGGAACACTGGTGTTCCGCGAAGCTGTCCCAGGTGTTCCGCGAAAATTTTGAATATAATAAGAAACAAGAAATTTTTTTATTATTATAAAATAAATACTACATAGTTTTGTTAATTATTTGAAATTTAGCAAAATATTCAATATTATTCTAAATTTTCGCGGAACAGTCAATAATATTAACAGTAATTATCAAACGACGCAGTTACGTCGTTTGAGTTACTCCAGGAATACCACTAAATTTCTAATGTACTGATAATACAGGAGCGCTACGTAGTGTTGATTTCGTGCTGTTTCTCTTTCTTCGTACGAAATAACAAAAGCGCAATTTCTGACCTGAGGTTCAGCCATAATTTAATATAAATATCTAGTTTTCGTGAGTGTGTTTTTTATTATATATATATATATTTTATATTGTTGGAAATTGATAAGATGAAATGCAAGTTGTGTAGTTTAACAGTATTCTTATCTTTTTAGTTGCTTATTTTAACATTTATACAAGACTTTTAAATCTGAAATATGGACAAATTTTTGAAAAGAAAGAGTGAAAGTGAGGTTAATGTTGGGGCGAGTACAAGCAGGTCTTCTTCAATTGAAGGTGATATGCAAGACAACAAAAATGCCGAAAATAAACGTAAAAAGATATCCGAATCAGTTCGGAATTATTCGGAAGAATATCTGAAGTTTGGTTTTACATGGAGCGGTAGTCAAGATGTTCCTATTCCGAGATGTATTATATGTGGTGAAAATTGGCTAACAGTGCAATGGTCCCAGCTAAGTTACAGCGACACCTTTCAACAAAACATTCTTGTCTAACTTCAAAAAGGTAAAGATTATTTCGAAAGATTGCTGAAAATCAAGAAGTGCAAGCAACATGCTTTCGAAAGAGCGTTACAATTTCGGATAAAGCGCAAATCGCTTCTTATAAAGTGGCAGAACTATTGCATTGAAGCAAAGCCGCATGATATCGCAGAATCGCTAATTTTGCCTGCATGTTTAGAAATTGTTAAGATTATGTTTGGCAATGAAGCGCAGCGAGACGTCCTAAAAATTCCGTTTCGGACGATACGATAAAAAGAAGAATTATAGATATGTCAGGTTTTATAGAGAACGCGGTGACGTCGAAATTAAGTACAAAAATTTTGCGCTGCAAATTGACGAATCCACTGACATAAGTGGCAAAGCCCCAATTAATCGGATTTATTCGCTTTGTTGACGACACTGAAATAATAAATCAGTTTTTATTCTGCAAGGAACTTATTGGTCACGCAACTGGAGAAGACATATTTAATTCAGTATCATCTTATTTGGAAGAATGGAAATTATCCTGGGAAAATTGCGCAGGAATCTGTACTGATGGAGCTCCAGCCATGCGTGGCAGTATTAAGGGATTTTGTAGTCGAGTTAAAGCAATAAATTCAAATATAGTCTCTACTCACTGCTTTCTGCACAGGGAATCTTTTGATTTCGAAGAGTCTACCAGCAAACTTAAAGTCTGTTTTGGAGCAAGTCGTACATATGGTGAATTATATTAAATCGAGACCATTAAAAACCCGTATGTTCAAACAACTTTGTAACACCATGGAATCCAAATATGAATGTTTGCTTTTGCACTCTGAAGTGAGGTGGCTCTCAAGAGGAAAAGTGCTAACCTGAGTTCATGAGTTGAAACAGGAATTGCTAGTTCTTTTTTAGACAAGAGGGTAATGATGTATACGTAAAATATTTGGAAAATGATGCATGGTGTACTAAGCTAGCATATTTAGCCGATATCTTCAGCTACTTAAATTCAGTCAATACATCTCTTCAAGGAAAAAATGAAAATATTCTGACATCCACAGACAAATTGCTAGCTTTCCAGAAAAAGCTTTTGCTTTGGAAAATCGTATTGCTCAAAATCGCAATTTGATATGTTTCCGTTATTAGCAACGGAAAATATTGTTAACATTAACGAAATGATTTCAAATGTGACAGAGCATTTGTCAATATTGCAGGACAAAATAACTCATTACTTTCCATCTCTTAATATTGAAGACTTTGATTGGGCACGAAATCCATTTGGTGAATTTGATATAATGAACCAAGATTTTTCTATTCAGGAAGCAGATGAGTTTATTAATATATCAACGGATCGAACGTTACAACTAAAATTCAAAGAAGAAGGAGGGAAAGGTTTTGGATTTCCATCGAGAATGAACATCCATTTATTGCAAAACGAGCGTTGAATATCTTGTTGCTCTTTTCGACGTCCTATCTGTGCGAACTTGGATTTTCAACTCTAACAAATATTAAAAGCAAAAAGAGAAAGACTTATCAATTTAGAAGAAGAAATGAGAGTAGCGCTCTCTTACATAAGACTCAACCTTGAGGAAATTTGTAAAGGTCGTCAAGCGCAAATTTCTCATTAAAATAAGTTACCATGTAATATATATCTTTATTTCAATTAAATATTAATCTTCCAATTATTTTGTGTGATTTACATTAGATTTACAAATTTTATGATAATGGTGTTCCGCCAAAATCGAGACCACTTAAAAGTGTTCCGTGATCCCAAAAAGGTTGAGAGCCACTGGCCTATATACTTGACCAAAATGCTTAGTTACTATAAAGTTCAAAAGATGGCGCCACCAAATTTTTGAATAAATTTTATACGATTTTTTTAAAAAAATTATTTGAAATACATATATTAATTAAAAATTATTTAAAAAATTATTTATGTGTATTACATATATTTAAATAAATATTACTTCAATTAAGTAAGTTAATAAATTGAAAAAAAAAGTAAATTGTGAACAATAATAACGTTACTCTACTTTAATTATGATTTAGTCACTAAATGTCCTGCAACCTACCAAAAAAGAAGTCTGTTTTTGTTTAACAATCTACACTATGCTCTGTCTAGTTATCTTGGTGAACTTTTTGAAGTCGTATTTCACGTATTGCTATGAATCTTCATAAAAATATGTCAGTAACATTAGAATATTTTAATGTTGGTGCACACCTTTTGAAGGGTTCACAAAAGGTTCTCATGATTAACGGTTCGATGATCAAACCATAATCTCGTTTATCTCTTGTAAACAGCATATTTACAGTTCATGATTATTAACCTTTCTATATATTGTGTTCTATAATTGGTAGCAATTTTCGGTTTGTTCTCTTATAACGATGAAGAAACGTTGACCAAGTATGTCGTATGTAAATTAAATGATAAACCAAACCTCTTTCTATTCCTTTACTGTAATTTATTTGTAGTTATTTTCTGCTTAAAAAAACATCTAATGTATACTATTTGTTACGTTCTTTCTCAAGAAACATACAAACATCTGTTATATTTTCACCTTCAAAGATGATTCGATTTGTCAACATTGACCACATGCTCCGAATCTCGAAGAATACTTTTATTAAAGAAATCCACACAGATTGAAACAACAGATCATAGTATTTTTGATTTGCTAATAAATTGATTTTTGATTTGCAAACAAAACTTTTCAAGTGGTTGATTACTTGGCAAGTTTTGTAACTCCAATAATAAATGAGCTCTATTATCTTTCATAACAAACGTTTGCTGTTGAATTGACTGTTGAAATGCTAAATCGCTTGCAAAAAAACATTTGTTTTTCTAATAGCTGAAATGTTTGGCATTTTTTATGGCAACATCTGTAACTTTCATATACTACCATTTTCTAGTTCTTACTTTTCACATCCTGAGATTTTCCGTTAATCTTCAAATAATCATGAAGGAGCCTTGGTATTTTCTACGAATTAGCAATAATTAGTATTTTCTAAGATATTGAGCACTTGAAACTCTGATGGTTAACATAATATAAAATTTCTTAGCTTTCATGCCAAACGTGCGATATAATGGTAGAAAAATTACAGAACAGCCATTTGTTGATCCGTACAGTCTCTTTATGTTTAAGTGAATCAGTTTTTTTTTTTTTTTTTTTTTTTTCAAGAATAACGCTCAGAATTACGTGCTTTCAAACATTTCGAGTTCCACATTTTCTAAGTTATGACATAAATTTGTAAATTAATACAAATAAGTTAAAACAAAAAAAATAAAGAGTAGAATGAAAGTCTGAAATAAAAATATTAACAACAAAAATTAATTAAAAATTGGAAAATTGCCAAACATATTTTCTTTAATGAAAAGGAACACAAATTATTGTAAACATTCTTTATTTGTAAGTAATAAGTTGAAAATAATTCTTTCATCAGTGATTACTATGAATGTAGAGAAATATTTAGTTGCTTCTTCAAAATAAATAGAAAAATCAGCGGAGAATCATTGTGTGTATTGTAATTATAGAACATAGAATACATATTGCTTATAATTACATAAAGACTAATACATTTTGATTACATGACCAATCAAAGAAAATTATATCCGCTCAAATATTATAATATTCATAAATTTATATTTAAATGAACGCAATACGTATGTTAGTTATTATTTGAAACTCTTAATGCATAAATGTACAGAGAAGACAACTAGACAGCTTGAATCATATCATTGGCTTGTACACAATCATGATTGGAAACACCTTGATTTTTCAAGAATATTAAACTTGCCTCTTCGGTTTTCTTTTCAACAATATAATGTAGAAATGTGGTTACAGACATCATGGCTATTACATTCCCTGAACATATCATGAACCTCATACAATAAAAATAAAAACCTTCTCAAGAGACATATTGTTGACCCGCAACCCCCTATTAACTAGAATCATGTTAAATTACAAATAATAATTAAGATTAATGGGAATAACAATTTATGTTGTTCATTAATTGATAAACAGCATGAGAAACCACAAGAAATCTTAGAAGATCATGTTCACACTTGAGTAATATTATTGCATTTAATTTATATTTTTGAAATTTTATATTAGGGTTCATATTATAAGATTTCAATATTTTTATTTGAAATATTTTTTTCAAACTTCTAGACGGTCTAATAAATATTATTCTTTGAGTTTCATTTGATTTGCATTCATAATTCTTAAACTATCATGTACTTCTTATTTATTGTTTGACTTTTAGAAATAAATATAATATGTAGTTGGAAATCATATTAAATATCTGATAAAGTTTTTAAGCTTTTATATTTGATAATAGTTTTACATCACATCCGATTGTAATAAATTCAATATGCACTACTGGCCATTAAAATTGCTACACCAAGAAGGCGACATGCTACACACGTGAAATTTATACGAAAGGAAGAAGGTGCTGCGATATGCAAATGATTAGCTTTTCAGCGCATTCAGACATAGCAGGCGCCAGTAGCGATACCTACATTGTGTTTAAATGCGGAAATTGTTCAGCCGGTTCCTCATACACAAATTGCATTTGAAAGTTATTGCCTGGTGAAAGTTGTTGTGATGCCTCGTGTAAGAACGAGAAATTCGCACCAGTACGTTTCTGACTTTGATAAAGGTCGAATTGTAGCGTACCGGGATTACGATTTATCTTATCACAGTATTGCTGCTCGCGTCGGTCGAGATCCAATGACTGTTAGCAGCATATGGAATCGATGGGTTCAGGACGGTAATACGGAACGCCATGCGGGATCTCAACGGCCACCTATCACTAGCAGCCGAGAAGACAGGCATACTATCCGCGTGGCCGTAATGGATCGTGCAACCATGTCACGAGCCGTGAGTCAAGAAACGGGGTTGTTTGGAAGACAACAAGTGTCTGCACGAACAGTTCGACGACGTTTGCAGCAGCATAGACTCTCAGCTTGGAGACCATGGCTGCGGCTTCCCTCGACTCTGCGTCATAGACAAGAGCGGCTTCAATGGTGTGATCAACGACGAACCTGGGCGCACGAATGGCGAGACGTCATCTTTTAAGATGAATCCAGGTTCTGTGTACAGCATCATGATGGTCGCATCCGTATTTGGCGGCATCGTGGTGAACGCACACTGGCAGCGTGCATTCGTCATCGTCATACTGGCCCATCACCTGGCGTGATGGTATGGGGTGCCATTGGATACCCGTCTCGGTCACCTCTTGTTCGCATTGACGGTGCTTTGAACAATGCACGTTACATTTCTGGTGTGTTACGACTCGTGGCTCAACCCTTTATTCGAGCCCTACGAAACCCTACGTTTCAGCAGAATAATGCCTGACCGCATGTTTCCGGTATTGTACGGACCTTCCTTGATACGGAACATGTTCGGCTGTTGCCCTGGCCATCACATTCTCCAGATCTTTCACCAGTAGAAAACGTCTGGTCAATGGTTGCCGAGCGACTGGCTCGTCACCAAACGCCAGTCACTACGGTTGATAAACGGTGACATCGTGTTGAAGCTGCACGGGCATCTGTACCTGTACATGCAATCCAATCTCTGTTTGACTCAATGCCCAGGCGTATAACTGCTGTTATTACTGCCAGAGGTGGTTGTTCTGGATACTGATTTCTCAGGATCTATCCAGCCAAATTTTTTGAAAATTTAATCACTTGTTATTTCTAGTATAATATATTTGTCCAATAAATATCATTTTGTTATCTGCATTTTTTCCTTGTGTAGCAATTTTAATGGCCAGCAGTGTAGTTGTCTTTTTTACGTCACAGTCTCCTCTCTCATTCACATTTTCTTTCTTTCTCAAAGAAGAAATCATGGAATTTTTTCTTTGACATGCATACAACTGACAATGACGGCATATATTTTTTACTAGCTAATTTTATTTGAACTTGACATGCGCATTGGACATAATAGTAAACTTACGCTGATTAACATCTGTCAGCAAAATTGATTAATATTTGTATGCAAAATATATCAAAAGTAAACTAACAAAAATTATCAATTTTTGGTTGTTAAGTGCCCTATATTACCTATAAACTAATACTTAATAATATAATCCTTGTTTCTCACAGGGAAGTAATCCAAGCAAAGCGAAATTCTTTCATCATTCTAGGTTACCGGAAGGGCTAGATTACTTTAAACTAATTTGAACAACAATACAGCAATAAATGGCTCATTCTCACAAATGATCAACAGGTTTGATTTTTTTGTATTGGGTCTAAATGTGACGAGTTCGTGGTAAGTTTTTAAAAAAATATTTGAAAAAAATTCATGAGAAAATTTATTTCAAGGCAGTGACATCTTTCAAGTTTATCATCTGAAAATCATTTTGAAAAATAGTTAAATTATATTTAATGTTCGTATAATATTTTAATAAATAATACTTTTACTTTTCATTAATTACGAATACTTCAAAAATTTCTTTAAAAATCTTTTAATTTTACTTTTTTTTAATAATAAATTGATGACATGTAGATTACAATAATCTCCATTCTTAAATTAATTTATTCATGGTGCAGACTGGGATTGACGCTGATGCTTATATACAGAGGCATCGCTGTATGATTAATTTACATTTTATTTTAAATATCATTAACATAAATCTAAAATATTTTGATAATCTTTAAACTTCGTTAGTTCAAACATTTTCAACCCTCTTGTCTGTATTCAATTTTCGTTATATGATGTGAAGAATATTTACACTATTCCAATATAAATTGGATATTTTAGAAAAATTATCAATATAACACGCTGGAGTTAAAAAAAAAAAGAAAATTTTAAGAAAAATATATTTTCCTCAGTCTATTTTTAGTTGAATGCTGTTGAATTGTACTTCTGATATTTGCAATAAGCAACAAGCTTTAGTCATTATTAGGTACGTAAATTTTGAAGTGAAATTGTGACTTTATGTGGATCATTTATATGGCTTATTGAAGTGACTGATGTGATTAGAGAAGTTTAGTCAGACAAAATTTAGCAAAAATATAAAGTAAACTTGATGAATTGAAGCAAGGAATTACCGACAACTGTGGCAACAATAAAGGGAAATGTAAATCTAGAATAATTATTTATGTAATTTACGTACTTGTTTATCACACTCGATTAATTTATTAATTTAGCATGTCACTTCCAGCAGTATGTATTGTAAAAAACTATCGCTTATTTATTTATTTTTTTTTTGCAACAATTGGATATTTTACAAAAAATTTTAATATTACTCTTAATCCATTATGATAAACGACACTTTTTAGGAATTCAAAAGAAATTCTGTCAAAACAAAATATACATAGTTCGATCAAACATGCTATGTTCAAGAATTATTTATGAATAAAAATAAATATAATACAGAGATACCCGACGCTAAGTCATTTGAATTTATTTTAAGTTAAGCTATTGTTTTAGATTCAATAGCATGGTTAGCAATATTGTCTAAAATCAATAAAACCCATTCATGTAGAAGTAATTGTTTTTGATTCCACCTTTAATTTTATCAATAAAATTGTCAAGAAATCTGAAGTTAAAATAGCTAATATTTTTTTCCAACACTGATTTTACAAATGATAGACACAAAAACAGTTAGACATTAACACGCAGCAAATTCAACAAAATATTGTGGGTGTAGTTTTAAAAATTATATGCTCTTCGAGAATGTTATTAAATATTTTAAAAAAAATTCTATCGGTACTATACTACGATTTATTGCAATAAAAGTATTCAACTTCCTTGCATTATTTTGCACCAATCAATTTAAAATAATAATAATAATAAAACGTTTTTATTTATTTTCGTTTTAATCTTAAGCAATCACAAAATATTTTTTTTCAATTTTATTTTTTTTTATTTAATTTTTTTGCGCATATAAATGAGGCATAGTTTAAAATAGACCGTATTTTTATACTTTTAACATCAGAGCAGTTAATGCACACTTCAGCCATTTAAAACAAAACATTTTTTTTTTTCAAAATATTCTAAACAGGAACATTAATAAATGCATATCGTATCACATTTCAATCACAATATAAAAAAAGCGAGTTATCTTATGATATTTTGTCAGTGCAATCCTTTCACTGCTTAAGTAATTTACTTAAGTAAATTGAATATTAGTCTAATTGCTGCTACATTATCAATCTATTTTTCCAGTGCAAGTAAAATATAATAAAGCAACTAACACAAACATCTTTTTTTTTATTATTATCCGATAAACGTATTGATAAAAATATGTAGGTTTATTAATTAGCATCTTTTTACCATCATATGCTTATAATGTTTTGATTTTGTGTGGTCACATAATCTGAATTCAGTGAAACATGAATGAAGTCATGACAGAAACAAAAACATAATATTATTTTTCAAAAGAGGGAAAGAAAAATTGGATGCATTCGAAAAGCACTTTGCTTATTAATAAAGCATGAAAAATCAGTCGACTATAACCAAAAATTAATTCTGCAAATATATTTAATTTACTTTTCTTTTTCTTTTACGCTTTTGAATAAAGATATACAGATTTTTTCCCTGCAGTCAGTAAACCTCTGGGTTATATACACGAATTCAAAAAAAGAAACGAACAAGAGTTAATTTCTTAAGAGGCAGAGCATAAATTTGTATTTTAGAATGAATTTAATATTTTTATAAAATAATATTTGAGGGTATATTATTTTTTTAAAAAAAATTAAACTAGTTATCTATTTAACACTTTTTTTTTAACTTTTTTTTTTTAATTTATAAAACAAATTTTTAACACTAAAGTAATTTAATTTATTTTGAACTTATAAACTGAATCTCTCCTTATCAGAATTTTTTTTAAAAAACAGACTCGGTAAAATTAAAATCAAATAGGACTCTGATAAACTATTACGTTGTCAATTTTCCATATGAGAAAAAATATAGTACTGTTAAGTCATTTAATTTTAAAAAGCTGAATATTTAATAAAATATAATGAATGAAAAAAATATAAAGTTTATTCTTTAAATTTATGATGCTGAATTTATCTTATAACATTTTCCTTATTTTTAAAGTAGAATTAATTCTCACAAAATATTCATTTTTATGTTTCAATTAAGTATAATAAATATTATTTGAAAACTATAAACATAGATGGCAGCATGGTATAAAATGAATGAAAAAAAGCCTATTTTTTCCATTTGTTCTATACAAGAAATCTTTTCTACATTAAATCAGTTTACTGTTTAAAATGAATTGCAGTAGCTATTGTTATTATAAAATGAATTTAGCAGGCAATAACTCATTTACGACTTTGTATTCTTATTCATTGAAAAATTGTAAATAAAATTACGAAATTTATATAACAATTTATTAAATATGAATCTGTATTGCAACATATTTTAAATTTGTCTTAGATAGTATTTTTAAGGTGTACTTATCAATTTTCATAAATAGAAATTTAATTGCATATAGATTTATATAATTAATTTTCTTAATAATTTACAGCAATGAGTTGCATTTTAATGTTATTTATTTAATAAAAACTTAAAGTCATCACACACACACACACCAATTATCTGCTGATATGATTTCTCATCATAGAATATGAAATTCGCTGTCGAAAGTTCTTATTCTTACTAGGAATGCATATTTAATTTTATAGTTAGTATCCATTCCATATTTGATATTTCATGGTTAAATTTTGCTTTGATATATGAAATTGCATGCATCTAAATTTTAATAAAATTGAATATCAAAAATATTTATTTCATTTGATAATCCAAGTATATGATAGAATAAAGGCAATACTTTAAGATCTATTAATTTCTATTAATTTTTGTTAATTTCTAATATGTATTAATATTTGTATGTAGTAAAGACATTTTAAAAATAAAATTTGTTATTTGGATTATGAATGAATTATAAATTTAAAAAATGCATACTAAAACATGAATCTTCAGTATTGAATAAACTTGATAATACAGTGTCGCTAAGAGGAAATTTTTCAATTGTGTGTGTACATTTAAAAACATAATATCCTTACTCGATATCATTTTTATCGTTTCAAGAATATTGATTTCGTTTTAAAAACTTTTAGGTGATATTGCATTTTGTTTTGATTAATTACAAAACATTTCTATTCATTTGATAAATACTTTAATTTATCACTAAAGTTTGCCTTTGATATTTTAATTGATGTAAAATAATATTATTTAAAATAAATAATAGAATAACATTGATGAAAAAATGTTCTTTCATACTTTCCGTTAATATTTATAACAGAAATAATACATTTCAGGACTATTAAAGTAGTTCTAAGAAAAGAGAAAAAAATATAATTTTCACTAAAATGCTCTAAGATATAAATATGACACTTACAATTTGTTTTTGTAATAAAAATGAACTAAGCAAATACAGTTTAATTAAACAATATAATTTGTCGTTAATTTCATCTTCAACTCTTATTTAAAATTGTACAGTAAAAAAAATAAATATTTAAAAAAATATTTTAAGATATAAAATTCAAATAAAAGTTGCTTTTTAGAAGATAATTTTTTCTGCATTTTAGTTGGGTATAAGTACCTAAAAGGGTCTCTTTAAAACCATTAGTTATTATTAATAAAAAGTTATTTTAAATGCATCCTTTCTTTTCAATAGTTAATAATTGATAGATTCTTAAAATTGTTTTATATTTGATTCATGCTTAAAACTGATAGATGCATTAAATTTTATAGAATTTTAGTTTTTCGATTATTTTAGTATATATTAAAATTATGATTTTATGATTCCAAAAAAATTGGTTTATCTTTATTTATGATGAAATAGTTAAACTCAAAATTATATCACCTATATTTCAGCAAAATAAAATATTTTAAATAGTGAATATTCTATTAAAACGATCTAATGAAAGTAATAAAACTCTAATGTTCTATTAAAAATTAGTATATTAATACTTTTAATAAAAAAAAATTATATTTTATTTATTTGACCCATTAGCACATTTTAAATACATTCATGTATTGTTATTGGACAAGAAAAAAGTCATAACTGTAGCCGTTATTGATAGGGAAATAATAATATCTAGCTCTGAAAATTATTTATAAATTTTCTTTAATAACAGAATACAATAAAAGAGCTGTTGCAAAAGTATGCGGAAGCACCGAATGTAATATAAACATCATTTCAATTCGATAACATGCTTTTTCATTAACATATTTCATATTAGCTGGAGTTTCTCTCTACCACTCGATTACTCCTAAAAAGCTGTTACTACTAAAATTTAAATTATACAAATAAATTATTACAAATTATATTTTAAATATCTGATAACTACAACAGTTCTTTTGATGCTTTCACAAATTAGTGACAAAATACTATTTCGTATATCTGTTATGCACATATTATATCAGCTAGATACTTTGCATAAGGTAAAAATATGATAAAGTAAAATTACTTTTAATAAGAATGATATATTTAAATTAAAACAAGCATAAGTATTGAATAACACACAGTATCTTTACATTCTAAAATGTGTAACAATGATTAGCAAACTCTCCTTGGTTAAAAACTTCAAATAAATTTGATTTAAATGAAGATCTTATTCAATATTTTATAGAAGCAGCGATTTGGATTTCATTTCAGAAACTACCTGATATTTAGCATATAAATATATATATATATATATATATATATATATATATATATATATATATAGACATGAAGTGTTAAAGATCAAACCAATAAGATTTACAAGTATGCTCATCAATTTCCATCTGAAATTTTTTTAAAGAAAAATAAATTTCACGTGATTTGAAAAATTACGTCAAAATGTCAAAATTATTTAAAGATTTTATACATGAATAATAATAATAATAAAATAAAAAAACAAGATGGTGTCGCACCTTAAAATATAAAATACTTAATAAATATTTATTCCATAATTAATTTTATTATATTCAGTTTTATAATTAACAGTATGTTACACGCTCTGTCTCTCGATATCAAACAATTACTGAAAACACTATTGAAAAATTAAAAAATATTCATTGGATTGTAATCTAAATTAAAAAGTCTATTTCCGAATAGACATAAACAATAGACTTTAATTTGTCTAACATAAGATTTATTTAAAAAGTATTCATATTAATGATTTAAGCTATTTTCAATAAGAAAATAATTTCAATTTCTTAAAATATATTAAAAGACTTTACAGAGAATTCCATGGTAGAATTAACTATCAATTAAATGTTCAAAAACGTATAAAAAATTTTGTATTTTATAGAAAAATTCTTGATAAAATAGATTGGGAAATGTTTCATTTTATGAAGGATTTGCTGAAAATTTATAAAACCATTTTACTATTTGATTAGTCGATGATTAAGTGTATGTTATTTTTGAAAAAAAAACATTAAAGAATGTTTAAGCAAACATTTTAAAATTGATTAAATTAAGTTCTTACCGAAATGCTATTCCTTTATTAAAAATTTAATTTTTTTTAATTTATGCGAGCGATTTAAATTTGATTTCTCTAAATATATTTACAGAATAGGAAACCTACCATGTTATTCTAATGGGAAAAACATGAGATATGAAAAAATTATTTTCATTAAATACACATTTTTCTTTATGTTGTGTAAATTATATTTTCAAAAGTTATTAAATTAACCATTTTTAAAAAGAAATGTGAGTGGAAACGCATTTGTAATTTTAAAATAACGTAATATGTAGGTTCTTTTTTATCTATTAATATATTAGTCTTAAAAAGTTTTTTTTAATGTAATTCTTATTTTTATGGGATGAAATAGACGTTTTTTTTTTAATTTTTAAATATCCGTTAAATTAGTACTTATTTTTATTTTGAAATAGTTACATCTAATTAATTTTTTTCCTTATAATTAAAAAAAATAATAAATAAGTACTTTTTAAAAAATTTTGATAAATATATTTCTAAGTAAAGTATGTGTTAACACATTTAAATTGATTTCAAAATTATTTTAATCAAGAGCTACGGATTATGATTTAACTAGAAATGAACCAAGTCTTTTTTCGCTTTTTAAAAAAAAGTTACTTAATTTAACTACACATTCGTTCTTGAAACGCAAAATTAAGAAATAGTTTGTTGGAGGAACTGAAAAAGTATTACGCGTACTTTTATTGCTTTGAAATTATTTTTTTACCATGTAAATATTTGTAGAAGGTAAGGTTTATGTTTTTAATCATATATTGAATAATTCCTTACAAATCTAAATTTTTAAGTATTTTCTTTAATTACTGTATGAATATGTTTCAGCAAAATCTCTACTTATGCAAAAAAAAAAAGTCTCAAATTTTTTATATTAGTTTTATTAATTCCTAGGAATGTATAATTTACCCTTTATACCAATATATTATATATTTTAATTCCTTCTATAATGAATGCCTATAAATTTGATACAGTTTCTATTCAATTTATTTAGAATTTCCCATAAAATCCTAATGGTTCATTTTTTATTTTGTTAAATATCATATACTTAACTTTGATAGTATTCTTAGTATGTAAATTAAGTTATATTATGATCTACGTAAACATAAAATAACATTAATAATTAGTACCCACTAAGTTTTTGTATTTTCCTTGATTCCTCATAGATGGCGCCAAATTGGATAAGACAGCAAATAAGGAATTTTTTTCACTTTTCACAAAACAAGTATAATTAAAGGAAATCATCTAAAAGTTCAGCTTGGATTTTAAAAGAGCTTTTGATTTGTAAAAATACGTGTGAGACTAATTTGATTAATCAAACTATTTGATACAAAGAGAAAATTAAAAAAAAATAACAGTTATTAGTCATTCAGAATAATTGCAGAAAATATATATTAATATTGAATTGTTTAGATGTAAAATAATGAAATATAATTCTCTCAAAATATAACATGTGTGGTAAAATTCTTATTCTTAAGCTCTTATTAACTGTTACAGCAGTAACTACACATTTCAAAAAATTATTTTCCCTTATCTTCGTTCTAACATAATCCTAATTCAAAACTAATTATTAGGAAATTTTATAATACGGTACATATATTTATCTTATGGAGAAAAGATTTACTTACAGGTTCATGGTATTCCTCAGGGATCTAAATTTTCAAGTTTGCTAGCAAATTTAATTTTACATTATTATGAAAAATCTTTTGTCATACAAATGCCTTTTCCATACCAATATATTGATGATTTCATAATTTTTAATTACTTAGAAATTGAAAAAAATTACAAAAATGTATATCCTTAAGAATTAAAATTAATTAAAAAAATAACAATAACTTAAAAACTGAATTTTCAGGTATTGTAATTACTTTAAAAGATAACATACAGACGCTGAGATCTATGACAAAACTAGTGATTTTTATTTCAAGGTTAATAAACTAATTTTTTGGAATTCAAATACTTCAATCAAAATTTATAAAAATGCTATTTTTAATCAATTTAATAGAATTTATAATATATGCAATAATTTAAACAATATCAATAAAAAAACAAAAAGACTGGAAAATATTCTAGCTTATAATTACATTCATATCAACTTTATTAAACACGGTTTGGCTAGTAGAGTATTGCTTATAAAAGTGAAATAAGGCGTACTTTTACACTACAGAAGGGTTTCCCAAGCCTTAAAAGTCTTATAAGAAGCTTCAATTACCAATAGTGTTTACACTTAGTCGTTAAATTTATGTTATTATTTATTTGGCTTACATGTAATATTTGGTACGGTTCTTGCAGGTTTGTATTTGAATTTGGATATGGATTTGGATCTGGATTTAATTTTAATTTTGATTACTATAAATTAAATGTATTTTGGCTCTTATATTTGAACTTGAATTTTACTTCTTTTATTCTTGTTTGATATTTTGGTTTGGACTTTTTGGTGTGGCTTTGGTGTGTACTGACTTCCTTAAGACTAATTCTTGGGCCAGTGCAGAAAAGCCATACTTTGTGCTAAAGTGGTCAACACCCCTTGATGAAGTTGGCCATATTGGTACTTCATTCTATTTTCTTTGAAATTTAATAATATATTTTGAAAAATTTTCCAACTGTTTAAGATATTTCGTATTTTCAGTGTATTATTCTCCATTTAGTATTTGATTATTATTTTCCATTTAATTTTATAGATCGCCAGCGTTCCACTGCAACAAACGAAGAGTAGAAGCAGGAGGCATAATGCAAGTTGTAAATCTTTTAGCCACAAAGTGTTATCAGGTGCACCAAGAGGAGGTAGATCTACGTCACACCGAAGTCTTTTCCTTTTATGTCCCGGTGGGACGGGGCTCTGCCTTTGATGGAGAGATCGCGGCAATTTGCTTGGCTCTATCTCAGCTACATTGCCACATAGAAAAATTTACAAAAGCTTTTGTCCTCTGTGATACAAGAGCTGCTCTGATGGCCATCCTCTAATAATCCCTTAACACAGGATATTTTGAACTTAACGTCAACATCTTGAGAACCTGGCATCCCTTGAGAATACCATTGTCTTCCAGTGGATCTTTGCCCATTGCTGAGTCACAGGTAATGAAAATGCAGATTACATTGCAAAGAAGGGCGCTTTAATTACGCAGACTTCTACACGCGCTATGCCCTTCTGTTCTATTAAGCATCTTGTCAAAACAACTCTTAAGTCCAGAACTCATGAAGAGCTTACTAACCGCATTGCTCTTAAATCTTGGAAGAATGCCCTCCTAAATCTACGCAATAGCCCAAGATATAGAGCGATGACAGAATTCCGCCTTGCCACCGGGCACGATTGTCTGCGGAAACATTTAAATATATTTGGTATCGTTCCTTCTCCAGTCTGCACTCTTTGAAACATTGGTGAGGTCATGGACGCAGTGCATCTTCTTCGCTGCCTTGCACTTCGTAAGACGTCTCTAACTGAGCGCTATTGGGAAGCTAGAGACATGTTAGATTAATAGACTCTGTTGCAGTATCTTTCTGTGTTATATAGTTCTATCCGTTTTTTTTATTTTGCTGTAACTGTCTGTAATCTGCTATTGGAAGTAAAAAAAAATATTTAATTTATAAATTTGTGTGGTTTTTGACTAATTTTATAAATATATTATTATTCTCCATTTGGTATTTTTAATGTATTATTTATTCTCCATCTAGTATTTGAACATTAATTTTAGAAAAATGTTCAATTATATATATATATATATATAACCAAAGAATAATATGTATTATATTGATTGGTTTCAACAGATAGTGCAAGTGTAATGTCGTGATATTACTAATAAAGATTTTTCTATTATGATAATTTCTTTTAATTATTTAAAAACAAGCATTTTTTATTCAAAATATTAATTTATTTTGATTATAAAAAAGAGAAAAAAGCCTAAAATCTTCAAGGCACATATAATAATGTAATATAATTTTTAAAATCCAAATAGAATAATTTTAATTTAAATATTTTTAAAGATTTATGTGTGAAAATTCTAATTGTTTTTTTTTTATTCCAATAAATATTCTCAATTTCACAATTACTCAATATTTGCCGGGCCACCACGTGGGTAAGGTAAAATTGTTCACGGCATAAGGGCGACGGTACCAGGGACACGCCGAAATTTATAGAACTTATACTTTCTAATTATTGAATGTTACTTAAATGAAAAGTGTTATTTAAGCACTTGCATTTCTGCATGTTTTATACATTCTAAGTTATAAAAGGGAATTTTATTTTTATTTTAAATTTAAATTAACTTCTCTGTTTACGTTTCCGCTGCTTTTTTACATTTATGTAGAACAACATTTGATTGCCGATATAAACAATGAAAACTCATTCCGTATAGAATTCATGCAATTACACGGAGCATGTTAAAAAATTAAAAATTTGCAACATGTAACTACATAAATTGGGAATGTTTTGTATCGGCATGTATTTACTTTTTTTATTCTGAAAAGCTATTGTGGCTCAACATCGTTGTTTAATTTGTTTTGCATTTTACAATGATAGTATACATTCATTTTTTAATCTTGAAACCAAAATTCACCATTCAAAATTATTATATTCTCAATTAAATATATGTTCATCACTTTAAGGGAACGTGTATTTTGCTATTTTAGGTATAGTTAAATTTTTTTATGTTAACCTAAATCGGATACCTGGCAATCGGTTATTGAGCAGCTTATTTATTTCATTCAATATCCAGAACATCAATGCGTTGCATTTAGAGATTCTTCAAAACAGTTGTATCACAGCAATAATGGAAATTTTTTGAAGTTGGTTGAAACCATTGCAAAATTTAACCTTATAATCGCTAAACATCTCAACCAAGTTCACACCTCTCAAAAGAAGAAAATGTCTTATTACTTAGAGGATCAAATTCAGAGTGAAGTTAAGATCATTATTTAAAAAAGAACTATATTTAAAAAGCATTTATTACATTTGATAAAATAGTCAAAATATTACTCCCTAATTCTGGATACTACATCTGAAGTTTGAAATACCGACCAGTTGACTATTGTAATCTGATTTGTTTATCTAAAACTAAAATTAAGGGATAACTAAATGTTAATGAAAAAGTCATTTATGAATTAAATTTCTTCAAAATAATGAAATAAAATCTTTACGTTGATTTATCAAAGAGAGTATGTCACCAATTGATGTTTTAAACTGTATTCATGGAAACAATCTTACCGATACATTTCAAACTATTGCAACTTCTTTAATTTTGCCTGTTTCTGTTGCTGCTGTAGAACAAAATTTTTCAAAACTTAAAATTTAAAAAAAAAGAAAAAAAGATTTACCATTACGCAAGAGTGATTATCGGACTTATCATTTGTATCCATAAATAACCATAACCATCTTGGTTAAAGATGAAATGATCACCATGAAATCTTGGTTAAATTATTTATAAAGTAATTATGTGATACGAGCGTTTGTAGCTGCTACAACTAGGAGAGAACTAATATTTGAATATATTTTATGATTTTTATATTTTACTTCAAAAATATTTTATCATTGTTCTGTTCTTAAAATTTATGAAATAAAAAAAAATAATTAGAAACGTGTTTTAATATTATAACTTTGAAGTTTAAAACTCTAATTTTTCAGTTCGAAAACCTCCCAAATTTTGAATACTATAAAGGAATGTTTTACATATAATTTGCAGCACATTATAAAAGTGCAACAGAACCGCATATAGGGAGGGGGCCAAATTTCAATTTGAGTAAATGCGCTTAACACCCACGCTATGGCCCTAAGTATTTGTATGTCATTATTATTCAGGAAAATATCACTTAAGTTAGAAAGAGTGTAGTTAAAAATATACTTTGTAAATATATATATCTTATGAAACATGTATTACTGCATATCAACAAAGGTTTGAATTCGTGAATACAGTTAAATAATGAATTCCAAAAGCAAACGATGTGGGATGTTTTTGACAACTTTATTTCCGATCTTCTTCTCGCTACTCATATTTTTTTTTTTAAAGATTTTCGAGCAAAGGAATCCAAATACGATTTAAAAGCGGAATAGAATTTTATAACTTGTTCTAAGCTACTGCATCTATTCTGTTAAAGAAAAGAATGGCATTTCCCACCTAGGATTGGGCTAGTTCTCTGGTGGGTGTGAGAAAGGATCAATTGTAATCTTTCATAGTTCCTAACATAGTTTTATAAAAGCGAAACTTCTGTCAAAATATTTATTTAAAAAAAAAAAAAAAAAAAAAAAAAAAAATAACTCCAACGCTATTGACTAAAAGTATAAAACTTTAAAATATTTACTGGATAAGTGCATTTAACTTGACTATGATCTTAATATTTTGAATAAAATAAATATTAATATTAATTTCAATTATATTATTTCATATTTTGAATTAATATTTAATTCTATCCTTTTAACAAAACTTAATATTTCAAACATAAAATTTGGCATTCAAGTTGTTTTCGAGAAATGACTCCCAATGCCTTTAAAAATTAATTCAACACTATATTTACTTTTATGAACTACTAAAAAACCTATATAATAGAAAATATACTTATAATAAATAGAGATTTATTAAATTTTTTTCCAAAATACTTGCACAATAAATTTACTAGCTGATTTACTTTGAAAATTACTTTTCTGTTTATCACATCTTACATATTGCTAAAGTTACATAAATTCTCACTTCGATTTTATGAAAAATACTCTTGAAAATAATCATACTAGTATTTATGAAAAATTAATGTAATAAATATTGAGCTACAATTATGAAATTAATAGAAAATATTTGGTTGCTCAAGGTAATAAAAATATAAAATAAAATTATTTTTTTACCTTATCAGTCAGTAACAAATTATCAAGTGTGATATTAAGAATAACATTTCTAGAGAAATCGCGTCTGATTAAAAATTCTGTCTGTAAAATAATTCGTTGATTTTTACAATCTCACAGATTAAAATTGTGAAGTCCACAATTTGTAATGCTGAATATAATACGTGTCCAAGCCAACCGCCCTGTCTAGTGGTCAGAGTACCTGACTGCGGATAGGGAGGTCCTGGGTTCGAATCCCGGTTCGAGCATGGATGTACTTTCCCTCTCTATCTATCCTGTCTTTGTCATTTCTGTGTATGAATGAGGTGTGAATGGTTGCCTACCCTATAAATGGGTCCCTATGGCATGTGTGTACTGAAGCAGTCGGAATCCACACCAATTATGGTTCAGTATGGAAAAGTGGTGCGGCGCACTCCATAAAGTGCGCCTAAGCTGGCACAAAAAGAAAATAATATGTCCACAACTTTTACAAAGTTCTTCCAGTTTGCTGCATGAGTTACGCCGTTGATGTTATTGTCAGCCTCTGTTAATGTCAAATACATGTGTTCCCAGAAATATTTCTTATTTCGTCTGGATAGATATATTTTTTCCCACTGCCCTCTTTTTTTAAATGCAGTAATGGGACCATATGTGCATGTCCATTTTAATTCCAAGTTATTAATTGTTATTGACACTAAAAAAATAATAAGCGGTTTTTTTTTTTTTTTTTTTTTTTTTTTTTTTTTTTTGACAGAAGGAATATATTTTTTATAAAAGTGACTTCGATCGACTTCTTAATATATGGATCGATAGGTCGACATCTTAATAATAGTAAGGACAAAAGAAGCAGTAAATAAACCTGAAGATTATCAAAGATAGAAAAGATACAGCATAATGAAGCTGGACAATGTTGGAAGACTTGTAAGATTGCTCTAAAAGAAGAATTAGTATGCGCTTTGAAGAACATTACCGTAATACTCGAGGGCGTATTGCCCAATAATTGCGATATCAGAAAAGTATGTTAAAAGATCTTCAAAAAGGCAGAAAAAAATGCTACTTTCAAATCTCACTTATAATTTACTAAATATTCTGTGTAAAAGTAGTTAAACGAAATCAGAGGTACCCAGTAGAGGGCTTGTGGTTAGGACAGAAGTCTTTAATGAGATGAACTCAAGATTCAAAGTCAATAGTCATTCGCAACAAGCTAATGAGAGATGAATTAAAATTTTATATTTTTCTATCAAAGTCCCTTAAGAAAATTCGTACAGCTGCGTGCTCTATAAAGCAATCATACATATTATTTAACTGATATTATTTAATGAGATGATGTACATTTTTAATTGATAGTTCTACTATATTTGAGAAACCCATTGTATTTCAAAGTTATATTCGTTGCGATGTTAGTAATCAAACTGTAGAAGAACACGTGTAATAAAGTGGAATTTGAAAATTGCCACATGTATGCGCAAGGTTCAATGAATCATGCAATTTAGGATTCTGAAAATTTGCTAAGTTCTAGGTTGTGAAAAGCAAAGAAATTATATACTCTCTGAAGGATTACCTTTTGCACAATTTGTGAAGAATAAGGGGTTTCAATGATGTATCAAGTATACTCCTCATGAACTCATGTTTGAGATAATTTTAAAAAGGTTTCAAAATATTTTTACGTTTCCGAATCATTATAAAATATCTTACAACCGTAAAAAACGTTAGGCTTTAGTACGAAGAATCAATAACTTTACTGATAAAAACCAAAAAGGAAATAGAAAATGACTCTAAAATGAAAAATAAGGATTCATTGATAAGTGTCTGTCCACATGCCACTAATTTTGTGATTTAGAAAGAGAATGATTAAGTGGCCCATTTTAACCAGACAGGTATGTTAACTAGGCACAAACAAGTAAAAAAATAGAAAATATTCTAAAAGTTAAGAATCACAAGCAAAATAAAAGTTTTAAATTTTAGATTTTACTTCAGGTTATATTGGTGACACAAAGGAACTATAAGAATCAGATATAGGCAAAGCAAGAAGATATCCTTATTAGCCATAGTATTAAAAATTGAAAACGGAGAAATTTAACCTTTAGAAATGAAACCTGCCAGATATCAGTTCACAAATTGTGAAGAAAAAAATTGCTTTGCTTGGAGATGTTAAAGATCATACACTATTACTTCAATAACATGATAGAAAATCTTGTCTTCCTAAAGGTTGGGGATATCATCAAGGAATTTGCAAGAGAATGTAGGAATATGAAATGCAAATGTAAAAAGTCTAGGAAACTGTGTAACTGTAAATATTGAATAAATATAATAATATATCTATAAATATAAGTAAACTTATACAATTGCATTTAACAAAATATTATTTAATTTGTTTCTGACATGAACTGTTGCGAATAAGTTCTGATGATCTAAATGGTTTTCTTTATTTAGGGCTTTTCTTTGATAACACATAAAAATTAACTAAAAATTTTATCATAACATTTAATATATAATACTAAATTTAATATTTAATAATATAAAATTTATAATACTAAATTTAGTATTTAATAATGAAGTTTATAATACTAAATTTAATATTTAAATGAAGGTACAGGTTTGTTTTGATAAAAAAAATACCTTCTGAAATAAAAGTTATAGTTGTTATATTTTATTTTCAGCACTTTTGATTAATTTTTATTGCTAACAATACGTTTTATGACACCTATAACAAGCTATTATCAAATATATCTGTTTTAAGCTATCTATTAAAAGTAAAGTGCGAAAGAATGCTTGTCATCATAATGTCCTTCAAATTCTTTAGAAGAAAATTATAAATTTTCTTTGAAATTATAATTTTTTTTCGAAATAAGATATTATTCTACAAATAATCTAAATTAATCACTTCCAAGTTTCTTAAACAAAAACAAATTAAAGTGATCAAACATCCGCCGTATTCACCTGATCTAGCTAAGTGCGACTTTTGGTTATACTTTAATCTAAAAAAGAACTTAGGTGGATGTCGTTTTCATTCAGAAGAAGAGATTGATGTTGCTATAAGTGCAGAAATATACAAATATTATCCATAGAATAACAGAAATATTCTAAACATAAGATATAAGGATAAACTTTGAATTCTAAATTATTATATCATCTCAGCAAAAATTTACTATTTGTTTAAATACTGCTCATACTAAACATACCCATTCTTACTTCATCACAAAAGAATGTCATTGGGGTATTTGGGATTAATGTGAATTTTGTAATTATACAAGCAAATGTACATCGTATCGTAAAGGCAGATGTATTGAGCAGTTTCTCAGCTGACGGGTAATATTTCGAGATTTTTAGTTATATTATAAAGTCTTGTCAAAAGCATTAATGCAAACTATGATATTTATATTTTTTATTGTGGAAAAAAGGTAGTTATAAAATAAAAGTAAATAAGTTAAATTTCCTTATAGCCAAGCGTCGAATCTATTAACCATTTAAAAACTAACATTTCTTAGTCCTAAAATCATTTTCTAAGCGCCATAATGTTCCATATCTTATTTATATAGATAGCGGCACAAGATATATTGAAGAATGTTATAAACTGGACCAACTAAAGGAATTTTGGGTCATTACTTACTATGCAATATGCTATCACTAATTTCATGATTAATTGAATCGTGGACATCATATACACTTTTCTGTGTGGGTTAATCGAAAGCTAGTCCAAAAAGAATTTTCTTATAATAAATTTATGAGAGGTAATACTAATAATTGAAGGATTGATATTAATTATGAAATAAGTACACTTGAGAGACATTAATTGTGTAATGTTAGACGAGTGGAAAGAATGGAATGACTATTACAAACCATGACTACATATGATCATACAAAATGCTTATGTACAATCGCATATGATATATGTAGCACTTTCTGCATCTAATTCAAGTATAAAATGAGAAGAAGAGATCAATCCGGACTTAATTTGCATATTAGGAACTCCCCGATAGATGGCGCTTATTCAAAAGATATATAAGAAGCGACTTTTGTGAAAAAGGCAATAATCGTTAAAGGGATGAACATCATTCATTATCATTAACTATATTTTTCTTTCTTATTCTAATTATACTATTATATTATGATGTCTCTGACTAAGGAGCTAATTAATTTTATGCAATATATTAAACTTTTTAGAATATAACAGTTTCAACTTCAGTAATACAGTTTCTTTACTAGAATTGTGTAACTTAGCTGAATCTCCTTGACATTTCATGATATTTAGAAATATTTCTTTTACTGATCTATGAATTACATCATAGCAGTTTCCTTCAATAAATGACACTAAGAATGCTATTTATTCAGTTTAACATGAAATCAGGAAGAATTTCAGATATTTATTTGTTGGTTACGTTTTCTGAAGTTAAACTTGTTTGCGAAGATAAAATTTTATTAAAAATATGCCTTTTATAAAATAATTTATTACATTTAAATATGAAAAATAATTTTTATGTCTCTTTTTTACTTAAATTTTAATAACTTTTCCTGCTGTTACAGACATGCAAAATATAAATATATTATCGTTTCTAAAATTTCGGTTATGTTTCTATATTATATCACAATATATTGAAGTTATTAAATTTGAAATCTAGCTTGTACATGCTTTCTAATAATGTCTTGTTATAATAATTTACATGTAGAATTACTATTACAGCCAAATTTGAATTTTCTCAATTCAAATTGCAGAGATTTTATGAAAATTGGAAAAAAAAATATCTCAAAGCGTTAGAGCGTGGAGCAATGGAATACAAGAACAAACAAATGGGATTCAGATCATTAGTACATCCGAAAGGTTTCAGAAAAACCCTTTACAAATCTGGATTCACTTCCCAAAATCCAATGACAAGATATATATTGAGGTAAAATCTCATCAAATTGGATTTTTTTTTACATGATGCTAAATATATTGCATGTTACTATAATTTAACAATGCATATTGCTTTATTAAGTTTCAATAAAAGAAACTAATAAGAATTTTCTACGCATTGTAACCGATCTGAGAACTCAACATAAAAAGTTTCAATTTAATTCGCAACACTTATCGCTGATTTTTCACTTACTCCTCTAGTGCAGTGACCTTTTTCCGTATTAACTGTAACTATGATTTATAATTCTAAGCTGCATTATAGGTACTATTATTAAAAAATATTGCTTTTAGATCATAATTGACTTAAAATAAGTTTTGGAAATGTCTATAGTTCTTCAAATTACATCTGAAGAATAAACACGCAATTTTGGTTCATGTGTTTTATAAGTTAAATTGACATATTTTTACACTTTATTATCTCTTACCAAAAAAATAAATAAAATAAAAAGGATATTAACAACATGAATGGATAAAACAATATGTTTAATTTTGTCGATAGCTGTAGTGACTGGGAAAAGGTATAGTGCTCCGATATTAACAAATGTTTTCAATCAATGAGAAAACAAAAAAGTTTTTACAGTCAGGGTAAGAATCGCATATTTTTTGATAAGAGAGAGAATATCCTGAGGAAGGATTCACAATACCCTGTGAAAATTGGTAAATTATGGGAATAGGAAGGTAAAGCTGAAATGTAGATTCTAACTTTTCTGAAATTCAGCTGTTACTGTGTGCAAGTCGTTTGAATTGATTGGGATAAAAACGTAAAATAGATCCTTGATTTTATATCTTACGAGGTGGTAAAGCAGATCTTAAAATCAATAGTTCGTGAAATAGAAAAATAAATATTAGATCGAAAAACTATTTTTTTTACTTAACTATTTAATGTCACTTTATAAATAAAGTTATATTAGAAAAATAATTATTTAGCATATAAGAAACAAAAATATAGGAATTTCTTAATTACCAAAATTTATTATTTTCATGCATGTGATGAAAAATTAATATAGTTAAACGTTTATGTTTTAAAACTTTATTTTTAAAACTAATTTTTCTATACAAGAAAATATTTTATTGCTGATTTTAAGGATGTAAAGACTCAGTCTTGATGTGATTCATTTTCTTATTTTGTAGATGGTCTCAGCACTACGTCAGTTGTTTGATATCTGAAATATTTTTCATAATATTATCAATCATTTAATTGTTTGATATTTCTCACTTAATTACATCTTAATCTACATCCCAAATATTCTGAAATGAAAATTCAGCAATTGAATAATCATAGAACTAAATTCATGGTTATGGAACTTAAGTCTTTAAGTACACTCTCCTAACTATAAATGTAACACCCTGAAGGAAGCATGCAAATACCATGAAATTTACAACTTGAATTAGTGGAGATAAGATATGCAAATAATTAGTATTTCAGCGCAGATGCACATCACGAGCTCCCATGTCGTCACTTCAAAGTGCTGCTTAAGAATTTGAATCTTCGATATATCATGTTCAGTAATTAAGTTTTTTTTTTTTTTTCAAAATAAATATATAAGCGATGAATTATGATTTGCAGAAAAGAATGATAATTTTTTCATCAAGTATCCGCCTTCGATAGAGGAAAGCAGAGGAAGGATAGTGGCTTACTGTGATTGTAGATTATCTTTCAGGGAAATCGTGTTGGACGAAACCAAACATCTGTCATGCTTATATGTGATCATTGTTTGCAGGAAGGTACGATGGACAAACGTGTTCAATTGCATCCACCTCAGTGTACCACTTCCTGTAATGACAACCAAATTGTGAGCATGGCAGTGAAGGATCGCTCAGCCACATCACGAACCATAGCACCATCCATTCAGTCTGTAACACATCATCCAATACCTGCACGTCCTTATTGACGAGTCACGCTTTTGTCTGCAACACCACGATGTTCACATTCAAGTATGGAGACACCGCGGAAAAAGGATGCTGAAGAGCTGTGTTATACACCACCACACTGGTCCTGCACCGGGTATTATGGTATGAGGGGGTGTTAATAACACTTTAACACTCCTCTAGAACGTATTTCTAGTACTTCAAACATCCAGCGCTACATCTTCGAGTTGTTAGAGTCAGTTGCCCTTCCTTACCTTCAGGGCTTTCCCACAGCCATATTTCAACAGGATAAAGTTCCAGCACACGTGGAATGCATTGTCCAAGGGTTCTTCGTCAATCGCCAGATTGAATTGCTTCCCTGGTTCATTCTCCGGATCTTTTGCTGATAGAAAACATATGTCCCATGGTTCCTCAATGATTGACCCAGATTGCAAACCCAGATACCAAACCAAATCAACTTTGGTAACGTGTGGAAACTATTTGGTCTGCTGCACCCCAAGAACACAGCCAAAATCTCTTTGAATCAATGCCGAACTTGTGGCAGCTGTGATCTCCAACAGTGGTGACTACTTTAGTACTGTTTTTTGTCAGGAACCACACTTCACAGAAGTCTATAAATTTAATCATTTCATACTTGGTCAACATGTTATCTAGAAAAAAAAAATTGTTGTGATATCTCTTGTCTTTCTTAGTGTTGTATTTTGGATAACCAGCAGTCTAAATATCATGGTTTTTTTCCAGTTACGATGGTAGTTATTAGAACCTGTATGTTATAATAGTCTAGGTGTCTTTTTCTGCAGGAGTGAACTGTGATTTAAAGTATTGATTGTCAAATTCATTGGGTCAAGAAATTCATTTTCATAAGTCAATTTAAAGTCATGATCATTTTTTATAAAAGTATTTTACTCTATTTGCATTGAAAGTTCAGATTGCACTGAATCTGTGATGTCTGCACTATAGAGTGGGAGTCTGCACTATCTTATGCACTGTAAGGAAAAAGTTACATTAGGCAGGAGACACTTCACATGAATTGTTTTAAAAAATGTGGCATTTCAACATCTCCAAGTCAACTATTAAGTATCTACAATTCGAAGGATTTATGATTCTTCAATGAAAACGTCAAGTTAAGCTTCTAAATTATGAAATAAAAATCATTAAAAAAGTAAAAGAAATAACTGAAAGTTTCTCATGAAAAAAGAGATTTTTCAAGATTTTAGATCATAACTTGTTTTCATAAACGCAATCATAATTAGAATTATGATTGCGTTTATGAAAACATATTAGGAATAAGCCACTAGTTCGTAAGATTTTGAGTGTATAAAAATTAGATGTTCCTTACAACGAAAGTCTGCTGTATGTAATGAGGCCTAGCATTATTGATTTAGGTAATGAATTAGAAATACATTATGAAGTGCATTGTGAAAATATGATTTTTTATTTGATGTTGGCAAACATGAATATGATGTATATGAGGAGGCATGCAGAGTGGCAATTTGAATAAAAGGAGGAAGAAATCATCTTCATCATTAGGATTTTTGTTGTTTCTTGCAGGGTTTTTGTTCACGTACTCTTATTTGTGCTTTAGATCTAAAATATCCACAATATTGTCATCATACTATTCAAGAACTTATAATTATTCCGAAATTATTAACACGAAAGCTTGTTTTTATATAAATCTTATTTTATAAATTAAGTTTTATGACATGTTTGCATTTTTCACTGAATCCATGTAAATATCATTATGTATCTTTTAACCAAAACGCGTTGTTAGAAAACATTGAACTTATTTGAAATGGTCTGTATATCTGACTACTTGTTTTATTTGCCTTGCAAATTTCATGCTTTTGTCATTTTAATTTCTTGGTATAGAAATTTTAATAACTAGCATATGTGTTTATATGAGCTCATAACATATGCATTTGATGCAATTAAGAAATAAGAGAGAAACATGTAACGATTTTAAGATTAGAGATATCACAGCGAAATTTGTTTAGCAGATAAAGTATGGAATATTTATGATTACATCCTCTTGTGAAGCCGACATTTTTGTTAAAAAAATAGCCATAAAGCCATTGAATGCATTCTTAAAGTACAGCAATCCACGTGGCTTCCTTTTATTGCCAAAATTGATCTGGTGTTGCAGCTGATTATCCTGGGCAAGTTGGTTTGCAATCTTGTATCTTGTAGACCACACGTTATCGATTGGTGATAAATGGGGTTAACAAGAAAGCCAAGAAATCAATTCAATGTATGGGTGTAAAAGAACACTTGAATACTGCGCATTATCCTGTGGGAGTACGATTGATGGAATTTCCTGAAAATATTCGAAGACCATGGGCTCCAACGCATCAATGGTGTACCACGGGTTATTCAGTGTATTGGCAATGAGTGTTAAAACGATAAAGAAGTGTATTCTAATGTCATTCCAAACCCTGGTTTCTAGTAATAGTCCAGTATGATACACTTTGTGGCTAGGTGCAGAAAAAGTTTGCTGGTATCAACTGCTAACCAATATGATACCAGAACTCTACAGTGCAATGACAAGGTATCTCCAGATATAAATAAGACTATCGTGATGTTCCAGACTGAAGAAGAATTTGTAAGTTAAAGTGAAGTAGTTAAATTCCTTGCTCATATCCTATGTTCATAGTTGAATTGATGGCATAAAAGCCTCTGGTTTTGAGTATAGTAAAATAAGCTATGAATGCATTTAGAGCTTTACATTTCGCTGCAAATTTTTCTAATGATGCGGATATACTGACAGTATAGACATTTTTACTTTTCCAAAAGAAGTTTTTGGTACTATTCTTTTAAGATTACACAATAAGCGTTAACATCATCGTGATTGACTTTGGACTACATAGGGTTCAAGTAGGTACAGTGTACCTAATATTGATGCTTTTAACAAGTTTCACTGTAGAGTTTTATCATATTATTGGTAAAGAATAATATTTAAACTTCACTTTTCAAAATCGTAGATCGATTTTTGGTGGCAAAATTTAATTATTTATGTAAAAAATAACTAACTGCATATTGATTCTCATTAGAACGTTGTTTCTAAAAATACTTAAGATTTTTTTTAAAAATGTGTAATGCTTATTACATGATTTATCACATATTTATCCAATAAATCGATACCAATTACAAATTTATCTATATTGTTAAACATGCAAGTAAAAATTGCAATGTAATATTCAAGCCTCAATAAATATATTTGAATTTTGTATTGAGAATAATTGCATTTTTGAAAATTGATTCCTAAATGCCAAACGTCAAATATTACTAATTTTATTTTGTCTTTTGTTTAGTTAAATGTTAATTTATTAATTCTTTTTTTAAATAAAATAATTTTCTTTTATTAAAATCAATTTTTAAAGAACTTTAGAAGTGTTAATATTTGTTTTAAACTTTTATTTCACATTCTTTTACAGTCGTAAAATTGATTCGCTGATTCTCCATCTATGCAAATGCTTCTTCTCTGTAAATCTGAATCAATGGATAATTTAAACATAAAAAATGGCATGCAAATACTAAATAAAATTAATTCCAATCAAGTCGAAAAAAATTCCTTGCATAAAAAATATTGTTCTTGTTAATGGATTAAAACTCAAAGAAGAAGAAAGCATTTTTTTTAAAGGATTTTTTTTTCGGGAGGAGGAAATTTCCTTTCGTATTCCACAGTGAATACTAAAGGGCATTAGTGAAAGATTGTTATTCAAAACTTGTGATTTAAGGATTCACATCAGTAAATTGTGTCTCCTCTTTACTGCTGAGTGCACAAAACATTTTAGAGTTTTTCATTTTATAATTTAATTTCCAAAATGTGAAAAATGGATTGTGATTACTACAAGTGCTTTTCATTTTCTCTAATTATATCATGAAATTTTCCTATCATTGGTTAATTAAAAAAATTAAAAATCTATTAATTGATCCATGAATGATTCATTAATTCTCTATAGTATCAGTTGTTCAATCAGATGTAACTTATTTCCTGTAAAGTATCATAAAAATTGAAATAGTGATACCTTTACAATGAAGTAAAATACCATTAGTTTATTTATAAAAATGTATTTCTATCTATTTATCATTATCATTTTTAAAATTTAAGTTTTAATATTTTAGGTGCAGTTATACAGCTTTGCATTTTCCTTTATTTCTCTTCACTTGAAACAATGAGTTCAAAGAATACAGCTCACTTTTATGAAAATTATTTCATAAAAATGTGATTTTACAAAATCAGTGCAGATTTTATCATATATGAAGATAATTTACATAAAATAATTCTGACAATTGTTAGATTCTAGCCATGTTAAAATTCTGTTTTTTGAATTCTAGATATGTCTAACAGCTGTTTATTATTTTTGAACATAAAAGATTATTATTTCTCAATTTTATAAATTATTAGAAATATTTATCTTTTATTAAGCTAAAATGATGAATATTTAGTACTTAAATTTTTTATAAGAATTTGTTACACAGTGCTAAAAAAGTAAATACATTGTTAATAAAAGTTTGAATACATATAAATTTGTTTTCTAAAACATGATCATTAGAAATAATCCACTTTTTGACATGTAAAAAGGCTTAATTAATGTCGTTTTGTATAGTTGGGCGTACAATGGGTATGCAATCAAACCCTAAAAGTATATGGATCCCTATTATTTAGAAGCGGAGACAAATCAGAGGACCCTCAGTTTTTGCATGTCTTATAACTAATGGTCATATCTCATTTTTATTACGTAGCGACAATGGCCTATTTTATATGTCCCAGCTGTCATTAGTAAATATAATGAAACTTTGGTAAGGCCGGATAGCTGCCGCTTCTTATCGGTAAGTGAAAACGATGATTTCACACTGTGACCCAACTTAATATGCATTTATAGATCTAAATTAATCAATCAAATTTAAAAATAAAAGTCCAAAATAATATTTAATATTTGTATTACCTTTGTGTCTGTGTGTAAATTGTATTGCGTTGTAACATATGGAATGTCCGATTTTTATGGTTCTTAAACAAGTTAAATAAGTATATCTCTTTATGAAACAAATACTTTATAAATGAAATAAAAATAAATAGTTTCAATACACGTCAGCAAATAGAAAACAGGTTTTTTTATGTCAGTATAATACAGCAAATTTGGAGGCGACAAACTCACTGAACGCCATTTCAGCACTTCTTCAAAAATTTCAGTCCAACGCGGTGGTGGAGAAGTTTTAGGGATTTATTGTTGACCATTGTAATACAAAACCCATTTTTTCGTCACAATTCAATTGAGAAACGTAGAGTTTCGGTGGTTTGCAAAAAATGTTTAAAAACATGTATTTTATTCGCATTGAACTTATGAAGAACATGTTTATATATATATTTTTTAATCTTGCCATTTATTTGTGAAAGTCTCGTAACCAGCTTCAAAATTTGCATATAGACGTTGAATAATCGATTACTGAGAAATCTCTAAATCTGGCATCGATATTTTGGGAAACTCCTGAAGTTGTGTGATAGCTCTACCAGTCATACGAAAACAATATAATCTCAAGAAGTCTTCCTACTGTTAAACACATGATATTGTGGAAAATTTACAATATATTTAATTGAAATATCAAATGAGATAGAGTAAGTTTTCTTAATAATTAAAATTGTATGGAATATATGAGTATATCAAAATAGTGTTATTAGAAAAATAAATTTTCAAAATGTTTGATATAATAATATAAAACAAGAGGCGTTTATGTTATTTTTACATATTTATAAAGTGTCTAGTTTACTGCTGAATGTCATAAACTAATATTAAAGTAATCATTATTAAACTGCTAATTGACATTATTTTATTCTGTTACGTATGTATCCTGATTGTAATTATTTTTTATTTAAACATTAAGACATTTTAGAGATGCTTGGAATACAGTTACTTTTAAAAGGAATCAACTTACGATGATATCTTTCTCCCAAATGCCATTGTAAATAGTTAACAATAGTTAGAATATTAACTTTAAACATGCTAATTAAAACTTCTAAATGATATACCAAATACTTTTCTTTCCCTGAAAGACTGTCGTTCTTCCATTTAGATGTATTCATTATAAGGACATATTTGTTGAAATTGAATATATTTTCATTCTGTCCTCGCAAGTAGAGCAAATTAACTTGCTTGTTTATAAAACCCATATAGAGATGATTATTAAAATAATGGAAACAATTTTGATTTATTAAGAATCCTTCATTGAAATGGTGTATGGTGGATTCTTTATCATGTAATGCAGATTGGGTTCACTTGAGAATCGGTTTATTAAAGTGCTAAATAGTGCTTAGGGAAATACCATGCAATTCTTCATGGAGATGTAATGAAAGTTCTGACAGACAATAGTGGAGAATATAAATTTCAAATTGAATGTTCTAAATTCGGCCATAATGGTTCAGTTGTGATCCGGTAAATGGGTGATAAAAAGTAGAATCTAAACTTCGTCCTAGTGTTCATCAAACCAGGATCAGAATATCCAGTTGGTTTTCTAATCATGGTTCTTCATCATTTCTAAACATAATACTGATTGAGAAAATCTATTTTTTGAAATTCTTTTCCCATTTTTGAATTGCAAGGCTTTCATATTTAATACCTTTGATACGTTTAATTTTAAATTAAAATTTCATAACTATTGTTAAACATAATTTTTATATATAAGTTTAATATCTTATATAAATATAAGTACATTCATTAAAAAATTAATAAATATAAGTTTAATAAATGTGTAAATTTAAAGGAGGAAATAAAATAACGCATTTAGTTTGCTCATATAATTTTGATTTTATTAAATTACAAAATTATTCCAAATAAACGAAATAGATTATGTTTATATGGAAAATAACTAAAAAATTCAAAATTACTAAATTGTTAAGTAAATTCTTTAAAAATTGATTTATTTAAAACGTTAATTTCCATGCCGTTAATTTAATAAATCTTGTTATGCATCATGTTTTAGCCTTTGAAAATCTTAAAAACATAATTTTAGCATAATATTATTATTATTTTAATGATTAAATCAGGTTATATAATTATATAAATCTTTACACTATTATATGAACGGATAAAAAATTGTTCAAAATAATATATATTATATTTTGTGAAATAAATGCTTTTAAGTTTAGCAAGATTCAATTTTTTCTTTGATTTCATCTTAAATAGTTAAATTTTACTTATTGAAGAAGAAAGTGTTTCATCGTACTCACGAATGATGCAATTTATCTCTTGTGAAAATTTTTAGTAGCATTAACTCCAGTTTATTGTTAACATAATATTATTTACAGCTGCAATTTTCTAATTTATACTCATAAAAGTTTATTACAGTCCCCTCCTCCTTATTGCCTAGTAGCAGGAATGAATGCTTGTTAGAAGGTGAGTCAAGTCTTAATTATAATCTTTATCAAGCAATAGGGATGGAAGATATGGGACTGCTCTCCCCACGCATTACTGGGGGTAACTATAAAAAAGCTTTTTGAATTTTCTACATTTCGAAGCATGTACTCTCTACTACACATGAAAACTTCTTCAAAAAATTCGCTGGACAATAAAATGTTTTCCAGCTATTTGGTTATTTTTAATGCCATATCAAGTAAGTGAAAATGAATTCCCATTTGCTTAACTTTACAACAAATAAACGAAAAACAATTTAATCACAAATGTATTTTTTTGGAATATGCTGTTTTAAGAATACCAATACAAATAAAAATACATATTCATAATTCAATACAGATGCATTATTGGCATTTGTAAATAATACTATAGCTGAACTTATGCAATTTCTCTAAAATATCGGTAGTATATATTAATTACTTTGAAAATTTAAATAATAAAAAGAATCTAATTATTTTACGTTGTCATAAAGATGCATTTTGCTATTTATCTTTATATAAATCTGAATACATGAGGGCAAAAATACCTGCTAATAATAAACACATCTGGAAAACAAATTTCTGAAATAAGTTATGTTAGACTGATGACCCAGAAAGTACATACAGGTACTACTTGTTTTCTAAGAAATATAAATTTTCCCTTTTAAATTTATTATAGTATTTATTTTTGAAATTTATAATTTTAAAAAGAAATAAACAACAACAAAATCTGAATATGCTTATAACCGAAAAATAATCTGAATTCAAATTCAATTTTTTGTTTTTATATTTTATACATGTCAGCACATGTATAAATATATATATATATCTATATGTGTGTGTGTGTGTGTGTATATATATATATATATATATATATATTAGATTCTTAAATCCAGCTTTTTAATATGTTCAAAAGATATTCGTTTTAAATATTTTTCTGAAATATCCTCGAGAAATATCTACAGGTTAGTAATTTTTATTTAAACTACGTTATAAAACCGAATTCAGAGTATTCGTGGTGAAAAAAATGTCCTCTATTTATCTTTGTTTTCTTTATTAAAAAAGGATTATTCCCCAAGGGATTAAAAAACAGGAATGCTTCCATGAAACGAGTTAAATCCATGTTTTAAAAAGTTTAGTAAAAGTCAATATTTGTTCCATGAGTCTCACTCCTCCAAGGGGCTTTAATTTAATGAAATCTAGCGAAGAAAGCTAAGATGGAATTTCTTTTGGAAGCAGTATTTTCTTTCAAACTCTTATTTCAGAAATCAATAGTAAATTCTGTTTATTCGTCATTTTAAGATATTTATGAAGAAATTAATTAGAGTAATCTTTTTTTTTATTTTATACATAGTTTTTTTCTATATTTGTTCTGTTATAAGATATAAATATATATAATATATTTAAATTTTATCAATTTATCTAATTTAATTTATAATTATAAATTATTTTAACTTCTAAGTAAAAAATTAACTCAATTATATTTTGCTGATAATAATTTAAGAGTTATTTCATTTTTCGAAAAGAATATTCTTAGACTAACAGAAGAATTTCGAAGAGATATTGTATTAAAAATTATTTGACATTTATTGCAAAACGTATAAAGCAATTGAATTGTACCGTTATTGTATGCGTATTTTATCGATGCGTGCTTCTGTGCTTCCTATTATTAATAAGCACAGTTTATAAAACGAATTTAAATTGCTGCAAAGTATTTACGTGCAATTATTATTCACTTAAACACACATTTGTAATAAAACACACATTTGTAACTTTATGAATAAGTTTATTGTAATTTAATGTAATGCGCTTATGAATTGACACCATAATTTGGAAATCTATCTTGGAAACAAAAATCCTTTTATTTTAATTTTAAGCATACAATAACTAAATTAAAATATTTTTATTTCAATTTTAATTTTAAGAAATTTTAAGCATACGAAAAATAATAAAAATCCTTTTTAAATATACTCATTAAAATTCGGCAATAGCTTTCTAGAATTATTGTGATTCAGGAAGATATGTTAACTGGTTTTTAACTAACATTAACCAGCATTAACTTGATAATGCTTTCAATGCAAATATGTATTATTTATGAACTTATAGCATTCAATTAATTTAGTAAAATTTGAATATTATTTTGAAATGAATAAGAATATTAAGAAAAAATATAAGTTAAATTTATAAGTAAAAATATTAACTCTTAAAAATGATGATATGTGAACAAAATTTTACGAATAAAAATTGTTATACTTACAGAAAAGAGCTTAAAAATTTAATTTATCAAGACATGTGACAGTTAAAAATGTACACCCAAGTTATGATATCTCACAAACTTTTTCAAAGAATTCTAAAATATATGTTCATAAATTCCAGCGAACTGTTCTGCAACTTTTTTAAAAAACAAAATAGTGACTTATCTATTATGAACAAAATGCAACAATTTGTTGAACCAATAAATTATAAAATTATCTAGAAAATATAAATCTGAAAATTAACATATCGTTACATATGTTTCTTCATAAAATTTTATAAACAATATTAGTTTCAGAAAATTTGGTTTGTTTATTTATATGCTTAGTTATTCAAATAGGTATTTCTTCCGAAAATGTAAAGATTTCTTATGTAAACTCATAAAATTAAGAACATTTATCAAATAAGTAAATTTTCTAGAATTTTCCGCAAAGTATATTTAAATAAGGATATAAGAATTATGACAATTAGGACAATAATTATAAGACCCAAAAGAATTATGATGAATAGGATATTTTTCTGAAAACATCTAATCAAGAATACACACACACACACATACGCACACGCACACACGCACACACGCACACACGCACACGCACACACGCATACGCACACACACACACACACACACACACACACACACACACACACACACACACACACACACACACACACACACACACACACACACACACACACACACACACAATTTTAATAATAGTGGAATACTTACAGAGTTATAAGCAGTTGTTTGAATTTCATATAAGAGAAATTTCAACTCCCATATCGTATAATGTGGATCCAACATGAAGACCTTTCGATAAAAAATATTTTATTCAAAGCTCATTAATTCCTTTTTATAGTAAATTAAATAATGGGAATAGCTTTTAGGATAGATTTTATGTTAAACACACAAACTGAGATTTATACAGATAAAATATTTAAAGATCTACGAGCAGTTTGAATTTTAAAATGACAAAAATTTCCGAGTTTAATATCGCATATTGCAAATCAGATTGGATGGCATTTTCCTACAAAAATTAATTTTTATAAAATAAATACTTTGAATAGATTTAAGGGGATGCATTTCATTTAGAACTCACTCATTAACTTTATTATCGTTTAAATATTTATATCATTATCAAATGCTTAGATTCCATAGTCATGTGAATTTCAAATTCATTATCTCAATAGTTTTTCTTAAAACTGTTAACAATGTGTGCAAAAGCATTTCTGTAAAAGCCTGCTTATTAATAAAATAAATACCTGAAATAGTTTCAATGATACTTTTTAGGGCAAAAGTACCTATTATTTTCAATTTAGTACATTAATATAAGTTTTCTGCCAAATAGTTTGATATTTATAGCCAAATATCTGAATTTCATATCCGCTTAAATTTGTAAATCCCTTGGCGTGAGGCAACAAAGACATGATTTCTCTGTTCTCTGAAAATTGGATTTTTATTATAAAAATATCTTAAATAGCTGTGGAATTTTATTTTATACTAAATATATCTATTAATTTTAATTCGAATTAGGTATTTATTGAGTTATTATCAAATGTTTGAATTTCATTGATGTGCAAATTTCTCTCTTCTGTGCTTCAGAGTTCATTGAGGGGAAAATAACTCACGACGGTTCCAAAATTTCTTTAGATATGAAATATTGTTTCTTGTGATAAATGTTTTTATTTACATGACGGCCACATTCTGGATTTTTTGCAAGTTTTTTAATAAGTTTTCCTGGAAAAGTATTATAGCTTTTTAAAAAGGAGAGTTCTGGGAAGAATAAAAATGAATCTTTTTTTACTTTACCAAAAATATTTTAATCCACCATTTTCTAAATTATTTTATGTAAATTATTTTCACTGAATTAATCAGGTTTTCAAATCATGTGTTTTAGATTTTTATTTTATTTACCGATGATGGCTGTTTTAATACAATCAGAGTTGTAAAGCTGAGTAGTCATCGCATGAGCAGATCTTGAGCTGCTTGAATTTTGACTTGGAAGAGGTTTTTCCAAAGCCCCTTATGCTTTTGGATTTCCTCGCTGTTTATGGACTTCTGGAGTTGGTCTAGTATTGGAGTTGGACCATCTGGGATTGGAAACAACAACATACACGCAGAGGAACATATCGGCAACCATCTACATACAACTAACTTGCCAAATGATTTCTCCAAATAATTTTTCGGAATTTAAGTTTGGACAATAGATTGATCAGGATAGAAAGAAATTAATTTTAAATTGATTTTAATATTTGAAATAGACCTGGTGTGTTGCTGAAATTTCCTGTTATATCTTCGAAAATTGTAAATAAAAGGTATAAAATGGCAGAAAAGCAATCGTTAGTAGCACCTGTCTCTATTTTATCATAACTCTCCAATTACCAATTAGTATAAGACTAATGATACAAAAATAAAAAAGCAAAAAGTATTAAAAGAACAATTGAAGATATATCCTCTTCTGAAAAATATATGGAATTGACTCCTCTTCTTCTGCCCAGATCGTTTCAAATTGTAGAAAAAACAAACTCAAAATACCATCAATTAAAACCTGCTTTGGATGATATTAATTTATTATGGTCATTTATCTCGGAAAATATCATTTTTATAATATTTACTTGTCTCATTCCTCTAGATTTTATGAATTTGTATATTAGTGTCTTTATTCTTCTAAGTCATTCATCTCAACATTATTAATTAATTTTAACCAATGATTTGCTCTAGCACTTAACTTTATCAAACTTTACTATTTAAAGCGCAGCGATATTTTCATAGCAGCTTATGCCATCGGAGGATCTTGTGCTAGTAAAATTATAATGCATGAACTCGAATTTCCTATGATATCCAAACCTCTTCCCCATCATAAATCTATTCTGAATAATTTATGCAAGAAATCACTTTCATTTGTCAATAAATGATACAGGTAGAAAATATTATCTTCTCAGTCATCTTAATTGAGTCTCTTTTCGTGGAAAAGATAATGTTTTTTAAGTATCGGTCCAAATTATATCCACTTTAAGCAATTCCTCTAAAGTTTTAGATGCTATTTTAGCAAACTTGGTTTTCTTTCCCAAGATTAATTGATGAATTTTGTCTCTAAATGGGCCAAATTACTGCAGGTGCGTAATTGTAATTGATTGCTATTTTATAAGTATAGATACATTCAATTTAATTAAAATTAGGAAAATTTGAATATTATTTCAACCTAATAATTTATTTTTTCTATTAAATCCCTTATGTTTTCAATACAAATTGCTTACTTTAACACTTATGAATTTTAAAAAACCTAAAAATCTTGCTTATTTATTTATTTTAAGTGTTCCAAATCCTTATTTTTCAATATTTTCAATCAGATATTTTTTTTCCACTCAATTTAAGGAACTCTCTCATAAAAAAAATTAACTAAATTATATATTAATTTATATAATATTATATTTTACTCTCTCTTTTGATTTGAAAGTTTACATATGACTTTGAAAGAAAGTATGCATTTTGATAGTTCAAAAGATTTTGAGAAAACCCAAAATATAAGTAGTTGTATTAAAGTAGGAAACACAAAGTTTTCTAAAATTGCTGTGTTTTTAAAGTTTTTACTGCTTGCAACTAACTTTTCTTTCATTTAGTGGTTTATTTGAGAACATACAAATTTCAATTGCTGTAGTATTTTAAAAATTTTAATTTTGTGTAGTTTATTATTTAAATAATATTTAAAATGGTATGATTTTTAAAATCACACTTTTATCCAGTTTGTGTAATTTTAGAGTGAAAAATAAAAACACATCTATAACTGGGATTAATGAGAGTAATATTTAAATTTTTTTTTTAAAAAGTGAGATTCTCGATGTAGGTATTGATATAAAATAATTTCTTATACTCAATTTTAAAGAATTTATTTTTGGAATAAATATAACTAACAAAAATTGATCTGAATAATACAGACCTAATCATCGCTTGTAGTATATAGATATTTAAAGAAATAAAGTAGATCAGCAGATTCAAAAGCTTTCTAATTTTCACTTTATGCAGTGATTCTCTACCTGTAAGACACGCCCCCCTAAGGGGGTGCCATAATTTAATTAATTAATTTAATTTATAATTTAATTAATTTTTTTATATCCGTGAGATATTACGATTATATTCCGAGCATATCCATGAGAAAATGTTATTTAAAAAATTGATTAAGTGACTGAAAGGAAAGAACACACACATACAAAACAAAATAAATTTCGAGATATCTAATAATTACCTCTTTAAATTAAAATAACTTGCTAAATATTAAAAAATAATAATTATTAGGGACTTCCTTGGGCCTGCTTTCAGAGCATAGTTTTTCAAAGGAAGGTTTAATGTTAGAAATAGACACTCTCAGTTTTTTTCTATATTTAGCTGAGATCTGTATTTTGTCTTCAAAGAAGGCACCGCAGAAAATCCAGTTTCACAAAGGTAAGATGTTGAAAATGGTAGTAGAATGCGAAATGCCCTTGTTTATTGTGCAGAAAATCATAATCTACTTCTGCCCAAAATTCAAAGAGTGATTTATTACTTAATTGTCTTTTGGTTTCGCCGCTTGCTGTGAAGTCTATGAAGGTTTCTTCTTCTTCAAATGAGAGTCCTTCGGGAGTATTTTGAAATGGATCCCTCACCCACTTGTAACTTGATATCAGTTTGTCGTCAGCAAGAAAATACTTTTTAAAATTCTTTGCTAGCATTGCTAAATGATTTTCAATGGTTACAAAAATAACTTTTAAATATTGTTTTTCAGCCTTGTAAGTTTTAATGCAATCATTAAAATTTGCAAACGTTGTTAAGTTTTCTTGCTTTAAATTTCTGCTCCACAATTCCAATTTCCTACAAAAAGCATTAACTTTATCACTCGTATCCAATATATGTCTATTTGCTCTTTGCAGCTGAAGATTCAAGTAATTTAATTTTTCGAATATGTCGACCACACACATGTTGCTCAATTTCATTACAAATAAACTATCGCGAAAATTCTCAGCTTTCGGCCTGTTTTCCTGTTCTAGGAAAACGGCGATTTCTTCTCTTAATTCATAAAAAACAGGTTGTAAAAATTTCCCTCGTGATAACCGTCTTGTCTCGCAGCCAAAGCTTCTCAATGGATCATGCAATGTGTCCAGACGCATTGTGGCGATTTTTATTTCACAAGTGCTTGAAAATTTTTGAATCTTTGGGACATTCTATTCCGTTCTATTTTTGCCTCGTTTATAAAATCGTTTAAGATAGCAAATAATGCGAGTGCTGTTGCTTTGAGTTCTGTTAGTTGCAAATTAATTCTTCTACTACTGACAAATCATCACAAAATCTAACATAGGCAATGAAATGAGCAACTTTATTACTATTTGTTGTCTCATCGAGTTGTATTGAAAACTATTTGTCACGCAACTTCGACAAAAGCTAACCCTCTGCATCTTCAGTTACAACAACAATTAGACGGGCAACAGTATCATTTGAAAGAGATATAGAGACTACAATCGTTTTGAAAAATTATCTCCAAACATAATTTCTACAATCTCATTTGCAGTTGGCAAAATAAGCTCTTCACCAATGGTGTATATTTAATACGGTGAATTGCAATTACACGAAAATATATATAACATACACACATTCAAAATACATTCAATAGCGATAGAAAGATCGACTCCAATGAGATTGTCTGGAATTGAAATTGGTGTCATAGAACTTTCTCCTTTTCCCTTTGAGAAAACATTTGTTCACATCTGCGCACGCTCCTAACTTAACTTTTAAGCAGACCAGACAAAATCCCGAAAAATCGAAACTTCTCACGAAACCGTAAGAATGCCTGACATGGCGGGACGCAAGAGCAATAAAAAGGCATAAGATTCTTGTTATTGCAATGCTGAGGATCGGTGTTGCAAAATTTCAAGAAATTTCCGTATTCTTGGTAATTTGTAAATTAGAAAATTAAGGTTGTAGTGTAGATTTAGCGTTAAAATACTCGAAATACATTATCATTATATACATTTTATCGTAAGCGGCGTGGAAGGGGCGCGATGAAAATTATGATTGAAAATTGTGAAGTGAATACTAAAAAGTTAGAAACACTGACTTAATGTATCAATCATAGGTTGAGACTATTTTTCTAAGAATACGCGATATAAAAAGATGATTCCATGTCAATGTTTATAAATTATTGGTGTTTAAATTTTGTGACAATAGTAATCCAACAAACTATTGTCACAAAATTGTATTGAAATACTGAAAAAATGCGTAGATGAGAATTTTCAATAATTTTAGGTTAATAACATTTTCTGACGGCTTTTAAAGCAAAATAAATAGTCTGATAAAATTGTAGAATATATACTTAAGTGTTTGTAGAAAATATTGTAGTTTTTAAGCATTTGAGAGGATAATTTAAAACATATGTAGAATTATGTACAATTAAATAACTTGCATGAGGCTGGCAACTGAAATATTTATGTCCAAATATAGAAAGAGTTAATGTGGTAGGATGTTCAGAAATTTGCAATAATAAGATTATATAATTTATTAATCAAAATGATACTTAAATAATATTAGGATTCATTTTTAAGTTTAAATATGGAATACAAAAGAAATAAAATTTCATCATAGTGATAAAAATGGAGATAACATTCATCAAACTTTTTTCACTAGGCCAAATTCTTATGTTTTCCCACTTTCAAAGAATTATCATTACCTTTAAATATAATTTAAATGAAGATAAAATAAATGATTTAATGCTCAAAAATAATCTATCATTATATTTTAAAGGAAGAACAATGTAAGAGCTCATCTTTAAGTTCTCTAGATTTTAATAAAGTGTTTCAAACTCAATTTCACGCATTAAGCTTTTCAGTGTATTCTACTTAATTCAATTAGATAATGAAAGGGGATTTAAATATATAATAGAATTTGAAAGTTGAATGTCAAGCTTTTCTCTAAGAGATGATTAGAAAGGAATCCTTTTTTTTGGTCTCTTTTTTGAATTAAAAATTTAAAATAAAACACCTATAGTTTACCAGTATGAAAAATTAAGACTAAATATAATTCCTACAAATATTTAAATGAATTAATGCCAAAAAACCAAAATAAATTAAATCAATATGTGTTTTGATGAAATTGCACAATTTTTTAAAGTCTTAGTAAATTAAATTAAACAGCCGATGATTTCGAAAATCAAAGGAAAATTGTTGAAATAAATACTTGTAAAAATTTCTTCCAAAAATGTTATTATTATGTGATATTGTTTTATAATCTTGGACCATATTCTGGCATGTTACATTTTCTGTCTATTGTAATATATATGCATTGCATATTATTCTGATTAATTTTAGTTTCACTTTCATCTTCAAAAGAAGAACAAATATTCTCCCTATTTTCTGTCCAAGAATTTATGCATAGTTTAAACGATATTCAATTTTCTTTTAACTAACTATCAATAATTGTTCAGAAATAATTTAGCTTATTTTAATGTAAATATTCATGCTTGCTTATCAAAATAGCTTATAAAGGAAACTTCGATGGAGGTACAAAATGCATTTCAATAAGCTGCCAAGTCTGGTAGGAAACTAAAGTGCCCAAAAAAGTAAATAAAAGCAATTTGGGAATGAATGGAAGAAGATCCGGTGGCGTTTTCCCAGCACTGGAATAGAAACAATGAAATGTTGTTAATTATGAAAATATATTTCACTATAACAAGTGTTTATGAAATAACATTGTTCATTATCAAATAAATCAAGGATATGATGAACAAACCACTTGTAGAAATCAATGCTATGTTTTCACAGAAAAATTCTTGATGAAATATTAGTATATTTCTACTAAAATGTTTTTACACCCAGAACAGTAAAAATTTTTTAATTATATTTGATAATTGTGGTTAGTTGAAGAATTGGTTCGCATTATTTAGGGTTCTGTTTAATATCAAGTATATTAGTTATATATTTACTTTGCACACACAACTTATGTAACTATTTTAAAAGAAAATTCTTAATTTTATTGAAATATTATTTTACATTTTCAGCATCAATTGTACTGAATTGCAAATTCAATTATATAATAATACTTTGAAATATTATTTTTTTTCTATATTAAAACAATTATAAATGAAATTAATCTTAAAAAATAATAAAGACCACTCTTTAGGTCAAATTTTAGCAGTCAGTTTTAAGTGGATTTTCAAAATTATTTTTCTTTACGTAAAGTCTTCAAATATAGTAATTATTTTTCATGGGAAGTTTTTTCGACAATTTTTTTCTGTATCTTAAAAAACTAATGGCATCAATTCTAGTATAATGATTTTAAAATAATGAGGAACACTCCTGATACTTGAAACTTATTATTACCAGTTCATCTATACAGATTGAAGAATTCTGGTTTGATTGTGCCTGCAGCTTTTTTATTACAAATCTTCAATTTTTTTAGCTATCATTAGCTTGGTAATTGCACTAGGGAACACGTGATCATTTTATTACAAAAATGATTTCTTTTAAATTTTTTTTTTCATATAATACAGTCAAAGGCTGAGATAAGGATATCTTAATTCTCCAATTAGAGAGAGAAATAAGCATATTTTTTTCACTCACTTAAAAAATTGATGCTTCAAAAAATTCCGAGATTAAAGTTATTGTCATAAAAAGACATATTTTCTTCTACATCTTTGTTAGAATTATTTAAAAACGATTTAAACAATTGATAATTTTGAAAAAGTAAATGTTTTTAAACATTTTTCTCAATAAATAAATAATTAAATAAATAAATAAATAAATAAAAATAAATAAATACAGAACAGATCACAAAATTTGTATATTATATATTTTTCTTTTTATGGAACTCAATGTTTGATTTTTAATGAGCTTTGAACCTTTTCTTCCTAGCATTTGTTGTCATTAAAATTTCTTATAGTTAAAATATATTTTTTAATCTTTAATAAGCCGATTAGGTTTATTTATTGCTGCAAGTTGTTTTAAAGTTCTGTCAAAAATTTTTTCATGGGAGAATATATATTTAAAAAAAAAACTAAAACTATTTGTGATTTTAATGAAATACACTATTGATTTATAGTTCTGTAAATGTAATATGAAATTTTGTAAAAATATTTCTTTAAAAGTGCACTAATATTTTAATTAAAAATGTAAACTATTAGTGCATTCCGTGAAACATGTATTAAATTGTTATATTTGGAATTTTTTAAAATTATTTGTGTGCCATAAAATATATTATATAAATTTTAGTATTTAATTGATTGTCTATTTTATGTTTGAAAAAAAAGGCATTTAAACATAATTTTCAATAAAAAAGGGCAAAACTATTAAAATATGAATCATTTTTCAGCAAAATATATTTTAAAATTTTGTAATTTGTATTGAAATGAGTATATGTTTAATGAATTAAAGATACAATGGAACTTTTTTTTACAATGCATTTTTGATGAGAGAAAACATTGTTAATTTATACATTCGTAAATCATATCATGTAAATGTATATTATAATTTCATATTATGTTATTTTGTTTCATTTTTAATAATCAGCAATTTAAATATGTATTGAAGAAGAAAGATAAATGAAATAGAAATATTTATTCGTAGATATTGTATTTATAATTAAAATCAGGTAATAGTAATCACTGACCATAGCCCATAGATGTAATTTTACAGCAAATATAACATTAAGACGAAAAGGTCTGATAAATGATATATTTGGATTGTTACTTATTTGGAAGTGTTACAAAATATAAGAGAAAGAGTTGAAAAAATTATAATACAATTCAAAAAATATTTTAAGTTAAGTTAAATTTCAATTCTTATCAACTACTATGTACATCCTTATCAACATTCTTTTCTTGAAAATATTATAATTTATCTGCATCGTGATATTTATCATCAGAGTTTTCATCATGATCGCCTCCTAACTCGTAAAAGTAAATGTGTCTTCTCTTCTAAACTTCTTTACAAAAAAAAAAAAAAAAAAAAAAAATTAGCATACATTAGAAGTAAAACAACTATGCGTTGATGTAAATTTCTGTCATGAATTTATGCACATTATTTGGGGTATTCAATATGAATTACGCAGAGAGAAATAGAACCATACATTTTCCCGTATTTATAGTTTTTATAAGCAAACACATTTCAGATGATCATAGAAACGTAATTAAGAAACGGCATATTTCTTCCAGCCACAACAAATAGCAAATGATAAGTTAAAATTCACTTTAATGTTAATGACGTTTGCCTTTTTTTAACATTCATTATTACTTGATAATAGTGAAAAAAGCTCTCTTTAGCAATTGATAAATAGTTAATCTGTTCTGAGTATAAGATTTGATCAACAACTATTATGTTGGAATTTTCTCTCAAAGAAGAGTTTATCAGTACACATTATAAATCATTTAATTATTTCTTAAGATAGTTGATGAAATGATGAGGTAAATTTGACTATTTTTTCTTTTTTTCACTTAAGTCGAAATTAAGCAGTTTTGTAACTATCCATTATGTGTAATAAATAAACAAATTTACCTGTACAGCTATTTATAGGAATTGCTTATTGTGACACAAAGTTATTTTCTTCTTATTAAATTATAAAAGTAAATGCATTTTTAACTGTGCAATTATAAATGAATTAAATACGTATAAATTAAAATCTTACTACAACAAATAATGAAAATACTAAACTCTAAAAGAAATAAAAGGATTTTTGAAATGATGATACAAAAGTATAATTATTCAAAATTCAAACAATTATTAATAAAGCCTCTTTTACATATATTTTATTTCTAATATAGAAAGTAAAATAACATAGGCAAATGCAAAATATCATTTAGACTAAATATGAAAAATAGTTACAGAATTATAAGGAATATAATTGTTCATATTCATGAATACAAAGTGTATTAAAAACAAAATTATAAACCACATATATAAAAACTGTTATAATTCATTTATTTTTGAATGACGGGAATCAGGTGACTAATCCTTAGCCACAATACAACCAGAAATTGCTTATTTATTGTTATCCGGCGAGTCACGGAGGCGATTAGCATTTCCCACGTCTTACAAACACAAACCCGTTTATGGGGTGAGCAAATTCATTCCCCACATCAAGTGAAAGGGCAGAGAAGCACAGAGAAAGAGAAAGGAAAATCCATGCTCAAACCAAAATTTGATTCCGGGACCAACAGCTTAGGAGACAGGAAAGTTAAGCATCCAGTCATAGGTCCGTTCTGTACCTATAATACTATACATCCAAAAATATTCAAATAAAATTTTTCCAGTTAAAACTTTTCAAAATATCTAAGACTTTAAAATAAAAGCATTTTTAAGAATTACATTTTTCTAGTATGTTAAAAATTCTTCGTAATTTAAAAAAAAATATTTTTATAGAATTTCTTTTTACATTTACACGTTTATTAGGCAATAAAGATTAGCAATTTTTGATTGTGCGAAGAAAGCATCATGAGAAATCAAATAATTTCAGTCATATTCTAATACTAATACTTTTGAATTTTGTGTATTAAAGAACTTGTTTGAGTTGTTCCACACTTTAATATTACATTTAGAACAAGTCTACAGAGTTATAATTTGAAAGAGAAAATTTTCTATATCAGACTTTTAAACAGCTACTCCACTGAAATAGTGACTCATAATGATAATTGAAAAAGTATTTTATGCTACAAAAGTACAAAGTTTGTTAATGTTGTGTAACATAATAAATTTAATCACAAAACGAAAAACAAAATATCTTTCTTTCTCTCAGTGAAATTGGAGTTTTCTAAGACTTCCTAATTGTACACCAATCATTTGTAATTCTGTCGCATATTTCAAATACTTATGCAAAATGTTTCCAAAAATTTTCAATCAGCCAATGTTTTAGGCTATAATTAGTTGCGTTAAAGCCATCAAAAGCCTATAAATATAACATGTTTTAATTAGATTAGATTCATGGACTCTTGTTTTACTAACAAATTTCAACTGTTAATCAAAGAAACAGAAAATGAAACATAACATATATAATCAAAATATGGATATTTTCAACAACATAAAAATTTGCCATGGGTTGTGTGGAGTAAAGAAAAAACTTTGCACACTTATTCATCAGCTTAAAATAAAAGGGATTATGTAACGTAATACCTGTAACTACTTTAAGCCGTAAAAATTACCTTAAAAATTTTGGAAACTTGTTTCTTAACTATGAATTGAATAATTTGGTTTTAAAATATTACATTGCCAAAAAAAAAATTATTAATAAATTTAAAGCAATCACTTTGAGATAAACGTATTTCGTTAACTATAAAGTGATAGTTTTTTTTTATCAAATGCATTTAACTGGGTAAATTTTTAAATCTCTCATTTAAATTTGTAATATTTTTCATTCAACATAATAGTTATAAAAGTGTCAAAATGATTTACTTATTATTGATAATATTATTAATTAATTACTTTCAAATAATTTATTTATTCTATCGCAGAGTGAAAATTTGTTCGATAGAAATTAATACTAATTTGGTTTCATTTCTTCATCTAATGCTTATTTCATCACTCTATATATGATATGTATTCTTGATTATTTCGAGGGAAAAAAATGGGTTGAATAGAAAATAACTGCGATATTTTTTGACTGCTATAAATTTTTTGGCAGTGTTAAAATTAAATCTATTTATTATTTAAAGTTTCAAACTAAACTGTTATTATTTTAAAGAATATGGATTCAATAAAAATATTTCCTTAAATTTCTTCATCGAAAATTTAATTCATTGATAATTTTTCAATCCCTGATGTTTTCCCTAAGTGTTTCATATTATCTTGAAATTGTTTCATCACTTTTACTTTAAGTTATGCAATTATAGCATGGTTTTATTAAAAAATAATTACAAAAAAGAAAATATAATAGAATTTTAAAAACAAAGTTTTATAAATTTTGATTTGTAAACTTGAATACTTAATGACAGAGCACTATAGATAATATAAATAATATATTATTTTAAAGATCAGCATGATTTATTGCTCCTTTTAAAATAAAACAAAAGAGTTTCGAAAATAATTTTTGTTAGTAAAATAAAAGCATTTTATTTTTTACATTATGGATAATGTAACAGAAAAACCTTAAGAAACCAAAAATGGACAGAATTTTCTGGTCCTAATAGTAAGCTATTGCATTTCTAAGCATAAAATACAAAATGTTACGTGTTTTTCCAAAGAATAAGTTTTTTTAAGTTATTAAAATAAATTAAGCTTTTATGCTTTTATCTTTAAAAGTAGCATTAATTCGTGAATAAAAATATTGTAGTCAATATATTTTTCGAAATAATTGTATTCAAAGCCATTTTGTGTCATTTTTCTGTCAATGTGCGCAGAACTTTTTTTTAATTTATCGCAATATTTATTTATTAGTGTGGATAAAATTTCTGATATTTTAAAAACTCAATATTTGAGATAAACTTTTTCTTTCAATCTAGTTGTGATAAGCAGAATAAATAAAATTTCTTATGATAAGCAAAAGTTAAATGTTTGATATGATATCAAGTATAATTTATTATTAAAAATCATAAATGTTAATGTAATGAGCAATTTAAATATTAAAATTAAGGAATACATTATTAGCTTATATGTAAAATTCAAGCAAAATAACATCATTGTAAATTTATATCCATAATTCTAAGATATTGCGACACATTATACTAATGTATAAAATTTTAATTATTAAGCTCAATAAGCTCTTAAATTACATAAATATTTTTCTAAATAAATTAACTAAAATCATATTAACAGTGAGGAAATTAATGTTTTACAAGTTGAGCATTTATTTTGCATTTAATCCCAACATAATTTGAAAAAAAAATTATAGAAATGCATGAAGCAAAAGTTCAAAAATGTTCCCAAAGCAAATGCTGTTTACTTCCGAGTTACTTGCAATCAGGATTTCAGTTAACATAAAATATTGTTGCCTAATGTCAGTTTTCATTTTAAAGATAGATTAAAAAATTATACCATGCTAAATAAGGACACGGAATAGTTATAGGAAAGGCCTCAGTTTTGCCACTTCATTGTTTAAATGTAATTATTTTCATTCCTGTAATATAATTAAATATATTATATGGTATGTATTTAATTGTACGAGGACCAGTTCAGAGCATCTAATTAGTATGAAATGCGTTATCCAATTAAATTATCCTATCAGTAAGTCATAAATTAATAAGTATTTTATTAGTTAAAGAAGATTTCAAAAATCGAAAAGTTTTATTTTTTTATCATAAGTAATTTTTAATATTTTATCAAATCTAATTACTATGTAACATCCTATTTTTAGGGTATTTTTTCATATTATAACTAATTACCTTTAAAGATTGTTTTTGAAACACGAATGTGCTGCAAACATATATAATTTCTCAAAAAAGTTCAGGAGGTTTGACTTCCTCGTATTCGCAGTTTAGTAGTAAACTCATACAGTTTTTGTAGTTCAGGGTGTTTTTACTCACTATAATTTGAAATTTTATTTATATTCATTAAAATGTTAAAAATTGTTCACTGTTAATTGCAGGATAAACCAAACCATTATTTGATTTCAATCTTGTTAAATATCTTTGATAACATGTCAGTAGAAAAGTTGAGATATGGGATCCTTCTTCAAAAGCAAAGAATTCTGTCAGGATTTTCAACCGAATCCCTAAGTCCACACAAGGAAACCTTGGAAACTTTATATTTTGAGAATACTTTACAGTTTTAAAAAAATTGCTACTTAATATTAAACGTTGTTACATATTATGTCAATTAATGTTAATAAATCTAATGTTCATAATGAATAGAAAATAGGTGTTTTTAAAACTTGTGCTTTCCACTATTATAATTTATGCTTGATCTTTTTCAGATGAGCAATTTTGGCATATAATTTAGCATACGTAAAAGTATCGAATTTACTAGTTATTTACATCCGTCAGAAATATTTCCATGGAAGAAATTGAAACAAAAAATTCGCATCATCTCAAATTTTAATGATTTATTATATATTGCAATTTTTTTATTTGAGTTTTGTCTGTTTTGTGAAATAATTGGATTCGAAATTGAAATATTATTTTAAAAACATTGTGTCATTCATATAAAACTGTTGAACAGTATAATATCTATAAATTGAAATTTTGCAATTTAACCATATGTGATTTCAAATGCATCATATAATCATTTGGATTTTAATTTTTTTTAATGCGAAGATATTGTAGTATATAAAGCATATACAAGTGATATATTTTATAACATCAAATTATACCTTAACTATTGCATATGATATTTAGAAAGGATTTTCTATTATTTTAATATAAATTGAGTCTAACTTCAAATACAGTTTAGCCCTTCAACCGTAATGGTATCACGAAATTAATTTTATCATAATGAAACAATATACAAATATCTTACGGCAACATTAAAGTTTCTTTTGTCGTTACATTAATCAGATAATCTTTCAAGGAAATTTACATCTGTGGTTGTTTTATTTAAAAGATATTAGTTTATTATTTATTTTAAATATATTTTATCTATGAATTATAATATATCTAGCAACTATTCTCATTCTGTTATCATATATAGCTTTAAAAGGAAATTACTTTTACAGAAAGTGAATTATTTTGAAGTCGAAAACAGGAGCTATTTATTTCTAACTTTTTCTATCATCTTCAACATCTAACTCATTCAGCGCACAAGCAAGGTCGTCTTTATTACCATTTTCCATTAATTAAGCCTTCCTCGCTTTACTATTATGCTGCCATTAAGCCTTAAGAAGAGGGGGAGAATTTGTCTTCGTTAAAGAAGGACAACTGTGCTTCATTTTCCCTTTTTTTAATCTTAGCATCTTTGATGTTAACTCCTTTGTCCGTTTCCCGGTGTCTACCTCGCCTCATTGATTTTAGTATGTTTTTCCCTTTTATGTTTTTATGGTTTTGATTTTTTTGTTATTTTCCCTGTTTATGGCTGAAAATGCCTACGTGTTCTTATTTAGTTGGTCATATATTGTCTCGCGATAAATTTTGTCTTGAAATCTCTGAATTTTTCTTGAATTTTCTGGTATTGTATAGCATTTTTCTTTTTTGTTAGTGGTAAGAAAAAAGAATTTTGGTCACATAGAAAAGTAAATGTATTTCTTATATGTGCCCGCATAACGTGGAATATTTTCTTTTGTATTATTTCTGTTTGAAGTTTCAAGAGTCCAGGTTAAATGTTTATCATAAATTTTGTAAAAGTTAAATTGCATAATCTACATTATAAGTTATGTATGAGAAATGAATAATTATTTTTAAAAGTATAAAACAATTAAGTACAAGGACATTTCTATAAGGATTAGTTTAGTTTAGTAAGTTATAATTTAGAGATTATATATTTATGTATATATTTACTAAAATAATCCTTGTAATAATTTTAAATTAATATTGAAACTATAATAGAAACAATTAATATAAAATGTTTTTTAGAAAATAAAGATGTGCATTTTATTATTTCAACTAATCTAGCTGGATAGTTTTTTCACTTTTAATTTTTTCTTTTAAGATCCATAATAAGGATTAAATACTTTTCATAATTATGATGCAGTGCTAGTGATCATAAGATAAACACTTAACATAAAGCATTGATTTTTATAAATTGTAAATTACAAAATGAGTTTTAAAATAAAATAATAGAATTGTTGAAATTTTTTATTTTAGTATTCTAAATCGAATGCGTAATAATGTGGTGAGTTCATATATATATATATATATATATATATATATATATATATATATATATATATATATATATATATATATATATATATATATATATATATATATATATATATATATATATATATATATATATATATATATATATATATATATATATATATATATATATATATATATATATATATATATATATATATATATATATATATATATATATATATATATATATATATATATATATATATATATATATATATATATATATATTTATATATATATATATATATTTATTTATTTATAAATTTTAAATATCATTTGCAATAACAGTATAACAGTAATGCATTTGTATAATCTGAGGATGCAACTAACTATGCTTATTTCCATCAAAATATATACAAAGAAGAGATTTATTAAAGAAATTTTATATCACACAAATTTTAATTTCTATAGTACATTTAATTATGATAATTTTGTTAATTTTATTTTTTACTTTCATAATGGAATATATTTTTTATACTTTTGTAATTTCAGTTTAAACTTTATTTTAGGAACTAGCATATTTATATTTTAATTATATTTAAATGCTTAAATTTAGAACCTTATTAACAGAATAAAAATATGTTGTAGGATATTAATCTATCAAAAATATAATTCTTAAAAGTAAGTCTCATCGTTCTCTAGAACAAACATGTTACACTTCCGCTAGAGGGAGTATTTGAATAGTTTCGCCTTACGGAAAAGTTCAAACGTGATATTCCATCAGACGGCGAAGCATTGGTTTGATGATGAGTTCTTATCGGTTGAGGAGAAATAGTTTAAGTTGAGAATGTCATGTGGTTTTCTTAAATATAATCAATATAATGAAAACGTGTAACGTAATATAAATTGCAAATAATTTTGAGGAATCTTCGAAAATGTTAAGAATGGAAGGGAATGTTTTCGGTTAACAATTATTTTTAAAATGGCTAATTCGTACATATTTATTAAGTTTGTATACTTAAATCTATTAATCTTTACAATCGTATTGACGATGATTGCAAAATATCCTGGTAAGATATTTTCTGATATTTTCTTTTAACGTTACATTAAGACATTGTTCCATGACATTAATTTTTGGTATCTTAAAGTATTTTACATAATGATCTAAATTTTGTGTAAAATGTGTTATTAAAATTAACAAAATCTAGATATATTTATTCATCATAAATAAAATTTTAGTTATAAAATGCAAGAAAATTATTGGCAGTAAAATTTACTTTGAAATTTATGCATTTAATAGAAACAAATATATATCGCGTGCAAAACCATAGATATAGGCATGAAATTAAAAATGAAACAAAACTATCCAAATACATCAAGTTTATTAATACTAATGAGTAATTTAAAATTTAATAGGTAAAAGATGTAATAGGTTAATTTTCTTCAATTTACTATTTCTTGTTTTTGTATATTTTATTATAAATAAATTTTTATAGCTATTTTTTTAATGTATTACAACAAGGAAACATGAAACAATTAAATAAAATAAAATACATTATTTGATAATATTACTTTTACAATAAATAAGACAAAGTATGACACGATAATTTACCTATAACATTTTTGGTGTATTCTGAGATTTTAACAGAAGTTAAAATTAATCAAACATGTTTAATAGTTTTAAGAGCCTTATATATAAAATGCAAACAAATTTTAAATATTTGTATCCTACATAAAGTTAAAATATTTCAAATTGTATAGTTAAATTCCCAACTGCCCTTACATGGAAAATATTTTTTTACCTATTAAAGATAATGAAATTATTTTAAGAAGATAATTTACTCACAAAGTTTTCAATAATTTAATTACATCTAAGCTACTTTTGGAGTTCAAGAGCTAAGATTTTATATCAAATAATGTTTTATTAGACATGGACAAGAGATATTCTGAGAAAAATCCTTAAATATAATAATTTTGCTGAATTTTGATTCTGTTGGTGATAGAAAATATATTCATTTGAATTAATTCCAATGCTCTTTTAAATCAAATCAAATAAGAATGCACATTTTATTAATTTATGAAAGCGATTCATATAAGAATAATTTTATAATATATTATATAGAATAATCATATATGTATCCACATTAATAATGCCGTTCATTGCTTATTTCCTTGTAAAATCATAGGTGATTTTTTAATTGATTTGATTAAATATTTAACTAAACTAATTAGATTATTTATTTCAGTTTAATATCTACTCTTATAAATCAATTTGTTTTAAATATTTATTTTAAAATTCTATATAACAATAGATTCCATTTAAAATACACACATCCCCTAAAAGAATTAAAGTGTGTTGAAAAATTTAGTTTAAAAAACTGAATATGCAATTATCATTCTGTTTCTTAATATTAAACCAATACTGAAGTTAAGAAAAAGTTAAATTATTTTAATTTTTATGGAATAAATTATGAAAATGGTTAGCATTTTTATGTTTTAAAAACTAAAAAATGTAGCTTCTTTTCAGTACTACGAGGGCAGAAGTAACGAAAGCTTATACTATGGGCATTTCGTTGATGTGCCATCTTTGTCCCGAAAGAGAGGGATCATCGTAATTTAGAATTTTGTTCAAGATGGAGACCCTAAAGTTTAGTCTGACACATTCTGACTTATCATTTCATATGGAGATCATTGTGACTGTAACATCTTTTTATTGTCTCAGCACCTACTAGTGAACACGACATATCTTCGGCGGGGTCGAGATTTAAATTCACTATCTTCAGACGTGAACGCGCTAGCCAATCAGATTACGGCACCTTATCTTAAAAGTAGTTCTCACTTTATAGTTTGAGAAACAACTTTGAGAATTTTCCACGTTTTAGAATATAGTCCAATTATTTTTTATGACATAAGTAATGCTACTTATTACTTAATGAAGATGCTATGAATAAAATAACATTCGCTGCTTTTATTTGTACTTGGATGTCTTTAACTTTATTATGAGTATTATTATATAAATAAAATAAAAAACTATCCAAAAATAAATAAAAGTTGCATATATATATATATATATATATATATATATATATAACTTATATAACTTATTTTATTATAATTATTTTTTATGAATGTTTTATTACTTATTATATAAAAATATATTACATATTAATGTGTGTTGTATATTTTAAAATGTACATTAAAATTAAAACTTGTAATGTACTTTTTGTTTAAATAAAAGACTCTTTGTTTTTTTATTTTTTGAACTGAAATGAAAGAAAAAGAAAATTTTTATTTCAATATAATATTTAACGACTGTAATACCACAATGACTACATTTTAAAGTTTTACTTAATTTTATAGCTAATAACTTTCAGTTTAGAAATTACACGTTAAAATCATATGTATTTTAAAGAATACTTTTTAAATTTTATTTACAACAATTCAGAAAATTATTTAGCAATAAACAATATTCATATGAACTTCCTATGTAATTATTCCTTTTAATATAAGTTTAAATGTTGTTTAAAAGTTGAAAATTTCAAATAAACATTTGTTATACTGAATACAAATTAAAAAATTGAGTACATAATTTAATTTTCATTTTACGGTTATATTACATGATTTGAATTAAAAATATTAAATTACGATTTAATTTACTCAAACAATATTTTATGCTATTTATATTTAAAAACTAGTCTTTAAATATTATAAAGTTAAATCCTAAATTATATTAAATATCATAGATTCAGTAATTTTTATAGGAAATTAAATTATTGTTATTTTGTACCTTACTCTTAAAGTTAATATCTATAAGTTCTTTAAAGATAGTATAATATGAAACGAGTAAGAAATTTATTTTAATTCGAAATATATGACTATATATATATTAATTATTTTAAAAAACTTTATTGCAAAACTTTTATTCAAATATTAATGTTGAAGAATCTGATTATAATATATGAATAAACGAGAGCTTAAATGCAATAAATCATAAACATAAATGAATGTAAATATGAAAGACACATATTTATATACTTAGCAAAAGGATTACTCTTGTACCTAAAAGTAAACTGATTTCAATTCTCACTATTGGTAAAAAATTTTTTAAATGATTATGAATAGCTGTTTTACTGTCATCCACATGTTTGTAAAAATATTTTCAAATTCTAAAGGAAGAAAGAAGGAAGTAATTTTGCTTCGGTTATCGCATGATAGTTGAGTCTTAAACATAAATATTTTGTAATTAATTATTAGTTAAAAAATTCAAAGTTTTTGCATTCAAAGTTTTAATTTATTTGTAAAAATAATTTTTGATAACTTCGTTTTGATTTTATATGTATATAACATATAAATATTTATTTATAATTTGCATACAATATGTAATTTTCTTATATTTGTTTATATACATGTGTTTAATAATATATCTTACTACTAAGTTTAATTTAAAATTTTCACAATTATTTTATCTTGATTTTTAAAGTTCATAATGAAGAATAGTAAAAATATAAAAGTTAACATTTTGTAGAAATTAAAGGTAGCAACAAACTACTTAAATATTAATCCTTTCCCAACAAATTAACACATAAATGTAAAATACTCTGAAAGAAAAGAAAACTAATCTAATGTTTTTTCTTATTAAAGATTAAACAAGGAAATTAAAAAATAATTAATGAAAGAGAGATTTTTTATTGTTACAGAATGAAAGTTTAAAGTACGTTAGAGAATCCTGATGTTATAATGTGTAATTACTAGTATCTTGCCGGAAACGCTTCCGCCATTAGACGTTGAATTGTTTCATAATCTGAGAAAAGTTTCATTTTGTCAGCAATTATGGAGTTAGAAGCTGACCCTTATGGTATATTAATTTTGCAAATGTTTGGAATTCCTTTAGTAAGGGATTCAAAAGACATTTCGAAAATTATATTTTGTGTATGCTTTGAGGCATTTTATCTGTCAAATTATTTCAGAATATTGTGACTTGTTTAAAGCTGTTATTGTGCTTCTAATTTGTAAATTTTAAAAATTACGTTTTTTTATTTATTACAAAATATATATTATTTTAATTTTTAAGTATAAAGGTCAAAATGTTCTAATTGATTTAATATATAATTTTAAACCTTCTTAGCATTTGTCGTAACTTGATGAAACATTTGTATTTTCATTTGATTTATAATAATAAATTTTATTTTAAGTGAACATAGAATAGCATTAATGGTATTGTTTTGTTAACATATTTTTTGTATACTTGTAAAATTTAAGATATGGAATTCAATATCAAAGTAAAGTATTTCATAGATTCTGTAGAGTGTACAACATTTCTTGGATATATATTACACTCTAAATGTTATTAATTTTATAAATGATATAATTCCATACATAGCATAATATAATACGATAAAAATTAACAAAGTAAGTATAATATAACATAATTTAATTTTAGCAATTTAAGAGGTAGAATACAATGTTTTTACTTTGAAATTATTCAATTTTAATTTAATTTTCTATTATTTCCATAGTAAAATAAATATAAACGGAAAAAATGCGTATGCATTTACATATATTTAAATTTTAAGATTTTCCCTTAAAAGAATTAATATTTAGGCATTTTTATTTATTGTGGAATATGTATTCTGCGCAGTTAGAAGTTTTTTGCGTTTACTCTTTACATATATTTACAATTTTATTGCATTAAAAATTGTTCAATTTTATTTTATTAATCAAAATCAATACTATTTCCTATATTATACGTAATATGAATAAAATATATATATAAAGCTAATCAAAAGATATTTTAAGCTTGTCTAAAAAGTTTTGTACACATTTATAAATAAAAAGAAACACTGACAGGAGTGTGTGTTTCCTTTTATATATATATATATATATATATATATATATATATATATAAATTATCACTTTAATATTAATTATTATATTCGGAATATTTTATTTTGGTTGCATTATATTTTGCGGAAAGTGAATAAAAATTAATGTGACCGAAAATGAATGCAAATTTAACTGTTACCTTAATCCTTATATTAATCATTAATATATGTTTTATAATGAGTATTTTTAATTTAAAATAAAAATACTGAGTAAATTCAATGAAATAAGAACTATTATGCTTCAAAAACTGTAGCTTTGACTCATTTTTAATATAGACTCTTATTATTAAAAAGGCATGTTACTAATAAAAATAGAGATATAAAAAAAAAATTAAAATATATATGATATAAGAAATTTGTAAGATATATGAGTAGTTATATTACTCAATTTATACTGAGATATATTAAATTTGTTTCTTAAATTTCTTTTTCTTCTGCTTGTGGCTAAGATTAGTATTATCTATGCCAAATTCTTTGTTAATGAAATTGAGATTTTATGAATTATCCTGCAATAATTTTAGAACTTTTTCAGAGTTGAAGGGCAATACATGCATTTTGTAAAATAAGCATATTGATTTTGTAGTTAAATTCTTCAAAACTGCTAAACAACTGATTATTTCCAGAATAAATTCAGTTCATTCATGTAATATATCTGTAAGCAAAACTTTTCCAGATTTTCATCTAACATTAATTAATAATCAAAGTCGTGTTCTTAATCTAAACCAAATACCTTTAAATGATGTTATTAAATATCCAATAAACAAATGTCATACTCATCTCTTAGCAAGTGTTGAATTAAACATGAAATGTGGATTTTAATAACAGATGTAATATTTCGTATGTTTTCCTAAAACTGCTATTTAATAACTTTTATGCTCCTATTACTCATATTTAAGTTGGAGTATACTTCTGTTGTAAAAATAACGAGATTAAAACAAAAGTACACTCAACGGAAAGTTTAATTTCCTTAAACATCCTTATCGTTGTCTTTTCAGGTTCGATAAGTGTTGAAATACGACGACTCTCTGTGCCACGTTGGATACAGAATGGGTCTGACAATGCCGTTATTTTGGATTGCGAGTACGTGTATAATGAAAATGACTTGAGGCTAGTGATCAAGTGGTTCTTTGAGGATGATCTAATTCCAGTATATCAGTGGATACCAGAGCTTAACAAAAGACACATATCAGGAATTTTGCAAGGTCGTCTTGATCTCAATTTCACAGTAAACACAGCAGATGCATATTCTAGGCATAGAGCTCTCAAAATTAAAGTACCTTCTACGGAGCTTAGTGGCAAATATACCTGTTTTGTCGCCTCTTTAGCTGGGCAAGATTCCAGAGAGCAAGTGATGACAGTTTTTGGTATGGAAAAGGCGTTGCAATTTTATATTGATTTTTAAATTTCAGCGCAATATGTAGTTTTAAATATTAGAGAATGAATTAATAAAATAAACCATCAAGAAATGAATTGCATGTATTTTCATAATAATAATCAGTTTAAGTATTTACATTATCCGCTACGTTTTCATAATATTCGCAGATAGATTGTTAAGAAAAATCATATGTATTTAATAAATCATTTGAAAATTATTATTTTTACTATATTGCTTTACTTCAGAATGTAATGAGTAAAACTTTAATATGAAAAATAATTTTCGAATTATTTGTTAAAATCATAAAAAACAAATTGAAGCCTTCATTTAAAATTAAATTTAACTTAAATTTAAAATCTTACTTAACTTATATAATGCAATTTTAATTTGTTTTCAATCAACATAATATTACTTTTTAGATTATATATTTCATCAATATTTTAAAAATATTTATTTAATGGTAAGAAATTTTCATACTCTTAAAGTTTCTCTGAATACGTAATATTACTAACACTCTCCTTATTGGAACTAGTATACTAAAAATCGAAGCTTAAATTTTTCATGTCTGATAGAGAATGTTGTGTAACGCAAATAATTTGCTTTTTTTTTTCGCATAATGTATTTCTGTAAAAAGTAATGGCACTTAACTCATTTCCACTACATGTAAAATAAATTACTTTACAACAACAAATTCTCCATACAGATTTTATAATTCATATTTGTGATAAAGAATAAACTTTATCAGCAGCTTATCAGCGTTTGACTTTGATCAAAGTCGAATAGTAGTTTACACGGATTATAATTTATTATACCTAAGTAATAATGCTTTCATTGGTGATCATTCACATGAAATGCAATCGAATGTCGCAACGAAACATTTTTTTATCGAGAAAACAAGCATTATTTGCATGGTTTTAGTACCTTAGCAATGAGTAATGGGATTAAACTTGTGATTTTGGACAAGACAACACATGGTTGCCGTTACATTTCAAAAAAAAAATTGTATAACAACGTGTTATCTCAGACTTTGGCCTACAGAGGTAAGTAAACCATAGAAACAATTAAGCCATGAGTTTTGTGATCAACGACAAAACTGAAAAGACGAATGATTTCGTTTCTTGTCAGATTATACTCTAAATTCTGCATCATATTAATCACATATATGCTTGAAATAATTGCTTAAAATATTTATTAGAGCTATGTATTCAATGTGGTCATGTTGGATCAATGATTGAAACTTCGCTATAGGATATTGTATATGCTTGCATTGTTTAGTACACAACGCGTTTCAATCTAAGTAATATTTATGAATAAAGATAATAATAATTTACTGAGACCAGTGGTACTGCTCTATTTTTATGATCTCTATCAGCTACTTTGATTACAAAGAAACACAAATCCAAAGGAAAAATGATTTTACGTATTTTACTATATTTTCCTTTGCTGATGTTTTTTTAAGCAAGACTTATAAATGAGTGAATATTTCGCTATTTATTTGTATGACAGTAATTGGTGGTAACTTACATGTATGCAAACGCGCGCTTAGAAACATATTTGTATTTGTAGAAGTATTCCACATAATATATGCATCTTTTTTTTTATTATACGATTCAGTGACTCTTTCTATGGATGAAAAAAATTCTATAAGGCATGCAGTTTCCTTAATGATCGGTAATTTGTTTTAAGAAATTCATTTAATAATATTGAAGTGTTCCGTTTCACTCTAAACAAATTACCAGCATTGTTCAAATTTAATTGAATATAGTAATAATACTATGCGTTTATTATTTATTACTCGATAAAATAAAATATTTACTAAATAAATTGCTTCGCTATTCAGAAGAAAAATTTAAATCATATAGAGAATTTTATAACTTAAAATGTGCAAATAATTATTTACACCAAACTCCTCATTTATTGTATAATGTATTCTTTTGAATCATGCATATATGGCAAACAAATAAATGTGAGCTTTTTCCCACTGTTTTATAATAATCTCAAGTTCATAAATTCACAGAATTTGAAATTTGAAATTTTACTTTTAATACTTATTCAAAGTTAATAATATTCATTTAATTTACAAATATTGATGTTTTTAACAATTGTGCTGACATATTTGTACACGTGTGCTAGGGATCTTTATTTATTTCATTATCTCTTAATTATGATATTTATAAATGCTATCAACCAAGATTAATTAAAAAACTTAATATGATTCAATCTAAAATTATAATCACAGTAGAAAACGATTTAATCACTTCTCGATTTTATTAGCTTTCTATTTTCATCGTAAATGTTACTTGTCTCCCATAAAGAGTGCTGACTATATCTTTATGTACTTAAATTGAAAAGTTAACTTGAATGATATATTAAGTAAGTTTTACCTGTTTTGGGATAAATTTGTTGACTATAGATTTGTAAATTTTATAATTATTTTTCAGTTCCAGCAAAAGACTTTTGGCTTTCATATGTTGAGTTAAGCGACGAATCAGTTAATGTGACATGTGAAGCTACAAGACTGTATCCCCTACCTGTGTTAAAACTATATTTAAAAGTTTTTGGAGATAACCAATCTCAACTTGTAACAGACTCACCGTGGCTTTCAAACTTTAGCACAGCAGGCACTTACAATGCCTTGTTATATAGAACGTTCAGTGCAAATGAGTTACAGTCTAATGGTGATACAGTGTTTGAATGCTATCTTGAAATACCAGGAACAAATTACGTCAATAAGAAAAGTATAAGGTATTATCCTGGTAAGTATTCAATTGTCTCATTCTTTATTTTTGTTTAAATATCGTTTTAAACAAACTATATAAGACAAATGCAATGATTTTTGTTTTAATTTATGAATAAATAATATTTTATAGCATTTAAATCTTTATAAATTTACTATGCTCTTTCAAGTAAACAGCTTAAACTCCTATTTTGAAATAATTAAATTATATTTATTATAATTACAAAGTAGGAGTTAATATCATAATTTCTTCCGTAAATTAATTTCTTTATAATTTGGAGAAATACTTATTTTCTCTTAAGTCTGATATATTACAATAAGTTCAAGTCGGCTCATTATTCCTTCAGATTTGAAAACTATATTTATTAATATAATTAATTTATATGAAATTATTATTAATATATATACATTTATATTTATATATATATATATATATATATATATATATATATATATATATATATATATATATATTTATATATATATATATATATATATATAAATTAACTGATGTGTGAGTAAATTACATTTTATTGCAGTACTTTATAAAAGTATAGTAAAATGTACCGAATTTTTTGAAGTTGAATTAGATGAATATTTGAAAACAAAACTTCAAAAATCATTATATTTGAAATGAAATAAAAATAAAACCAGACACTGACACATTTTCATTTGTTTCCATGATTAATCAAAAAGTTAAGTGTTAAATTTTGTCATTACCATTAATATTTTTCCAAGAATAGTTTACATTCTTAATGTATTGATAATGCCACTTTAAATATTTGACATTGAATAATTTATTCAGTTTTAATTTAAACTGATTTGATCTTTCTGAGATACATGTTTAGATTCTCAAATAAATATTCAACATGAATTATTATAATATCGTAAAAAAAAATCAATAAAAAAACGTAGAGGAGTTATATGAAAAAATGTTAGCTTCTTTTTCCGGGAAATGAAAAAAATAATTTTTTCTTTGAACTAAACAAGAAAATATTTGGAAATCTATTTGTTATAGCTATTATTCGCGAAATATTTTCAGATTTGTTCAGTATGCTATTTGCTAAATCATTGTATTTCGTTATTATTTTGTGAAAATCACTAATCAAATCAGAAATAGTAAATCGAGATACTTCACCATTTTATTCCAAAAATTCGGTAATTAAGTATTATTACCAAATTAGTATTATTTAACAATGGTGACATGCTGAATCCTCTGTTCTTGATATAAATTTACATTAACGTTAAGACGTTGGTAAATATTAATAACGTTTCCAATATGCATTTTTGCTTTTTTGCATTGAATGAAAATGACTCGTTTGGTTTAGGTATGTCGAGGGTTTCCCAAATTCATCAGTTATAAAGCAATTCGAATAGTACAATTATTGGATTTAACTGTACCACAGCAAATATTAATTTTTACTATGTCTAATTTGCTCAGTAGTTCACATGTTTAATGTTTCTCCATATGATTAAGGAGCAATAAGATTTTATGAATCGTTTAAGCTAGTACCAATAGTTAAAAATGAAAGTTAAAATACTCGAGGTCATTTTTGCAATACGATGATCAAGATAAAATTATATTTATGTTCTTTTAAAAAGTCGATTATTTTATCTACTTATGTCTTTTTTTGCACACATACAGAAACACACAGACACAGACACACACACACACACAGACACAGACACACACACACACACACACACACACACACACACACACACACACACACACACAGACACACACACACACACACACACACACACACACACACACACACACAGACACAGACACACACACACACACAGACACAGACACACACACACACACAGACACATACACACACAGACACATACACACACAGACACATACACACACAGACACAGACATATACACACACACAGACACATACACACACACACACATACACACACACAGACACACACAGACACAGACACACACAGACACATACACACACACACACATACACACACACAGACACATACACACACACAGACACATACACACACAGACACATACACACACACAGACACATACACACATACACACACACACAGACACATACACACACACACACACACAGACACAGACACATACACACACACACACAGATAAAAGAGGAAAGAAACAGATGGAGATAGATACCTGAAAGTTATTTGAAATTGAATTAAAGTAGAATTAAATTCAGCTTAAATGATTTAGATTTAAATTAATTTTGCAATACTTTAAATTTAAAGAATTTCGTTTTTCTGTCTCAAAGTTAAAATAATATTTGTTTCATTCAAATACCTTTTGTTTCATAATCTTTCTCGAAACTCTTTCGGAATGTATTAGGTTTTATATATCAATTGCATACGAGTTTAAAATGATTTTTTACTAATAACAATAATTTTTTATATTGCTTTTTAAAAAAGGTATCTTTATTTATTATAACGGAATATTGAATATAAATATCCAATCAAATATACATAGAAGTTCCATTACATTTGAAATAACAGCTTATTTTTCAATATAACTAATTTTAAAATTAAACTTAATATGCTTCTATTTTAAATTAGTTGCATACACAATATTAGAGATCAGATAATTTATCTCTGTAAGAAATTATTTTTCACAAGTTAAATGTTTTTTTTTTTAAATTTTTGAATTATTATCTAAACACAAAATAAATATTCATTTTTTGAGCTCAGTGCTGTTGTTGTGAAAACCAATGGAATTTTATATTGAATTATAATTAAAATTAAATAAAATAATTACATAATACTTTTTAGAGAAATAAAAAATTGTCAAAATTTGTAAGCCACTATATATATTCATAAAGTTTTTATTTCTGTAATAAGAATTTTGCAACTTATGTCATTTTTTTAGTTTTTTAATATACACAATGTACAGCTTATATGAAAAAAAAAATCTATTTCTTGGAAGCTTCCACTTAGTTGAGAGAAATTAATTTAATGACTGTTTCTAGAGTGACATAATAGAAGCTTGAAAAGCAGCAGTTAGAAGGCAAAGCTAGACTAGTATTTTATTTTATTTTCCGGAATACCAGACTGAACATATTCTGGAAGATATCCAGAAGTGCTCAATTAAGTTAATGAGAGTTAGGGCTCCTTGTGCATGTCAAGGACACTTGTTGCGCTCAAAGCTTGCTAAGATTTATGGCACTGTCTAATATAGAGTATAAAAGGTTTTAGTGAAATTAGCAATATTATACCAATATTAATTGCTTAAAATCAGTGTTTATTACATTAAGGTATTCTGAGAAGAATATGAGATAGTTTTAGAATATGCTCTTTTATTTTTATAATGCTTAAAATATTACTTAATTTTAGTAATATACAAATTTTATTATTGAAATTTAAGAGAAAATTTATATTTTTTCTTGTTTTGTGTGAAATTAAATTTATTAGATTTACAAAAATTTTGCATTTTACAAATTTTTCGCAATTTAGCACATCATGAAATGGAATATTATTTCTCAGATATTAGTCTTCTTAAACATATTTACTATAATTAATTTTAAGGCTATGGTATATGTACCTTGAATTTTGATAAAAGTTTTTTTTTTTTTTTTTTTTTTTTTTTTTTTTTTTTTAATTTTCTTGTGCAATCGCTATAATTTTTTTCCACAATATAAGCTCTTGAAATTTGAAATTTTCTATGGTATTTTTCAGTTATATAGTCCAAAGATTCATTTATTTTCTTACAGTATGAATACACATTTAAGGATTTTTTCTAAGCAATCTATGATTAGAGAATCTTAATAAAAAAAATTACCAAGCCATAAAATGTTTGAAACTTGAATTTAGATAAAAGTTTTTTTTTAAATTTTCTTATGCAATCCCTATAATTTTTTCCACAATATAAGCCCTTGAAATTTGAAATTTTCTATGGTATTTTTCAGTTAGTTCAAAGATTCGTTATTTTCTTACTGTATGAATACACATATAAGGATTTTTTCTAAGCAATATATGATTAGAGAATCTTAATAAAAAATAAAAATTACCAAGCCATAAAATGTTTCTAGAAATATTTTATGTTTTTTTTTTTTTAAATTATTTAATAAAATATTAAGTATGAAGCTAATAGAGCTCTTCAAAAACTGAAAACTATAGTTTTCCTGCACCTGTGTGAGTTATGAAATATAGAGGATAATATTTTAATTACAGATCTCTGATAATTGGGTTTATATCTCAATAAAATATCCGAGAATGATAGACACTGTAAAGAATAGAATAGAAAGACGGTAGCGTTTTGAAAATTATAGTACCTAGGCAACAATTTTTTTAGAAAAATTTTTCTTATGGTTAACCTTATAACAGTGATGATGTGGTGCCCTGTTTGGTTAAGACGTTCGAATCCCGATAAAACTAATGTAAAATGGTTAATGCGTAATGGTGGTTGATGCACTTTTAAATATGTCAAGGTAGAAATATCCTCCATGTGAAATGATAACTCTAGAGTTTATAGGCTATGTCTGAGGATTTTATGCTGTTTACTCTGAGCTTCTAAATTACGAAGACCTACCGACATTTGGAGAACGATGAAACATCCACTTGGTGCCACAATATATAAGTTGACAACATTTCTGACATTTGTACTGCTGAAAAGTAAAACTCCTGTAGAAGCCGTGTATTCAGAATTATAGAAAAAAAACTTATAGATGTCAACATTTCATTGCAAAATTCGTTAAAGAATTGTTACACAGAAAGAAGAAATAAAATGAATTACATTTTTATAGATTATTTTTTGTTTTATTTATTATTATTAAAAGTAGTTTCGTAAATGTTATTTCCTTCTTTATCGAAAGCTCATCAAATACTATCAAAATTAATTTTGATGTTTGCAAAATAATATTTTGATCTTCTTAAAATAATCTGGCTTATGGTCTTTGGTCTTGTTAGGCAAAAAAACAAACAAACAAACAAACACACACACACATACATTATTTATCATAAAACTGAAATATGCATTACGAAATAGCTATGTATTTGGTATAAAAGTTGTAACTTATTAGAATTACGCATTATACCAGTATACCAGTATGATTTATACTATTTCCAATAACTTATCATGTAGGAATTTGTAGTGTAAATCAGGTAAAATTTATTTATGATGCAAGCTATGGATTTAAAACATAGAAAACTATTTAAAATGTAATCATGATGTGATTATATCACAATTATGTAAATAGGGATATAGTATTTACTTGAATTATGTACGACTTATTTACATATCATTCATACAAAATGTGATATTATTATCCTTTAAAGCATCAGTTTTCAGTTTTTATAAAACATTATTCAATTTTTAACTTATTTAAAATAACTTAAGCCGCATAATTTTCAGCGCACTTTTTATTTGCCAACCAATTAAGATTTCTTTTCTTAGTAATTTCTTATGGGAAGAAGATTTTCTCTTGAAATGAATGATACTTATATAGAAAGTTACTTATCTCCGCCTACAAATCAAATCCATTCACAAATATTGACATCCACTTTTATTCTCTTTCAAGTATTATCTTTTCTGAATATTCTAATTAATTTAGAAGAAATGCAACGGAAATTGAGAGTCAGATAGATTTAAAGATAAGCTTTTAGATTTAATCTGTGTAAGAGGAACTATTTTTAAAATCAAGAAAAATAGGCATATATAAATGGAATTTAGTAATAGGAAAATTAGGTAAAAAATAGAGATATTGAGAATACGATTGAAGTAAAAGCTTTCTCTTTTTTATTCCAGGTTTTTTAATGAAATATGCAAATTAACGCTTCGTCAGTGATCCAAAAAACGGAAAATGCTCGGTCCCAAATTTGCTGAATCCTATTATATATATATATATATATATATATATATATATATATATATATATATATTTATTTATTTATATATAAATGGCATAATTTCAATTTTTTTTATATCACATACCTTCTTTACCTGAATTGAATACTGATGTATATTAAAACCTCAGAATTATTGTTATAGATAATTGATTCAAATTAGAATGTTATTTTACATGAGTAAATGTATAACTTAGAAATATTTTTTTACAGGATTTCAAGGCGTAAGAATCGGTAAGTAATTTATTTTTTAAATTATAATACAATTTTCTTAACAGTAAAGGGCTATCTGTTAAAGAATTGTGTTTATTTTTAAATGTAGAACCAAAATTTTATTCATCTTTTAGTTTTCTTAAATAGTTTCTTTGAATACATTATTTTCTAATGATTATTATTTATTTTTAATTACATTTTATAGAATTTTTAATTTTTTCTTAATACATAAATTCATCCCTAAAATACTGAATTATTTTTTTTCTGAAAAAATAACCTCTTTGGAGAAGAAAAAATTCCTCCAAGAGCTAATGCTACATATTATGTTAAAGACATATATTGTGTATTGTGAAAATGAATATGTATTGAAAATACATACTTTATTTAATTTTTCCCATAGATAGAATTTTAAGAAAATGAAGTCATATATTTATTTAAAACAACAGAAATTGTGATATAGCAGCTTAGAAGTTATAAGTAATACTACAAATATTTCATACAGAAATTAAATTACTTTAAAATATAACATATATTTAAAAAATAATTAAAAATATATATTTTAAAATTTTATATTTGAAAAAATTAAAAAATATAACATATTTTAGAATACATCTGATATTTTATTGGCACAAAATATCAATTAGTTTTAAAATGTCTCAGAATTTTATAAAAAAATGTATACTTCGTATTTAATGTAGTGGAAAAATAAAACATCGTAATTTGTAAAACCAAGTTTGAAAGCGAAATATATACAAATGAAATTATAAACTAATATATAGTGTAACGTTTAGGATATATATATATATATAAGATTACCAAAATAGAGAGAGAGAGTGTATACTTAAAATATATAATGACGAAATAAAATTTTCACTTTTGCATGCGCGTAAATTAACAAAATATTCCTTTATATATTCATTTTTATGGTTAAGTTTTTATAATTTTTTTAATTTTTAGCTTTTTATTTAAATTTTTGTTGCTTACAGAAATTTAAGTTATTTATAAATAGAAAAAAATAGCGAAATATCGACTGATGTTAATATTATTATAATACAGAAACCAAAGTTAGAAGTTTTCATTTACAGTAACTTTGGTTTTCTTTATTATAATAGTTAATAGATTTATTTAATTCATAATATTTTAAAATATTGATAATCACATATCGTTTAATGTTTTCATCGATTTTTAAAGAATTTATTTTCTCGCAGATGCAGCACACAGTTTTTCATCTGGCAATGCCAAGAATACAATGCCGACAAGTTTAATAATTTCTATTTTATTTGCAAGGGTATTCATATTTTCCAGGACATCGGTTTTATAGAATTCAAAGAAAACTTTTTACTGATACAGAATTATGTAAACAAAATTATTTAATACTTAATATTTTGGAATGATTACATCTAATTAAAATTTGTATTTTTATATTGACTGTCTTTAATAGTTTTTTGCACCATGATCATAATTTTGTTAGAAAAATGGAAATAATTGATTTGGCTTTCATTTTTTATATGTTTTTATTTAAGTAGCATTTTGATTATAATACATAAAGTGTTTTCTTATGATATATGTTTAGAGATAGTATCATAAATTGTGTGTGTGATGTTGTATATAAAATAAAATTTCACGGATATATTTAAGTTGAATTGAGTACTATGCTGATGTTGTTATACACAGCTATTGCGAAATTTAATAAGTTTATTTATTTTTTAACAACATATAATAAAATTTCTTAAAAACATAATAAGTTTCGCAAATTTTTACTTTTCTGCAATATATAAAAAATACATACAATTTGTAATATATAAAAATGTATGAAATAAATGTATTTATTTAAAAAATAGATGTTTTTAATTATTTAGGGAAAACATAAATGTATGTGTGATAATATAAGATATTTTTTGCAGCGTAAAATCTCCAATATTTTCTTCATATGTATATGTAACTCTGTGTATTTATTAAAATTATTTAAATTTTAAGTTTAAATGAACTTCTTTTGGTGTTAAATTGATTGCAATTTATATTGCTATTACTTTAACTTTCAAGTATGTGATGTTGAAATTATATTATTGAAATGAGTATTTTAAATTTTTATGCCTACAATCAGATTATAGTTAAACGTAATTTGCTAGATTTATTAATATAAAAATATGTTCATATAAATATGTTTATTTTAAAAAATAATGAAATGAAATATTATTTTAGGGAAATATTTATAAAAACTTCAAAATGTTTACGGCAAAACAATAATATGCATAGTGGTCCATAATTGCCATTTGAATAAAGGATTTTGAAAACGAAAGCCAGTAAGCTAATAATTGTGTGTAACGGAAGTATCATTTACATAATACTATCTAATATGAAAAGAGGCTGCTATTTAATCAACAAATGGTGAATAATTATAGGAATACTATAATGTGTTCATTTGTTCTGAATATATTATTTTGCAATAATTTTGATATTTAAATGCATCACAGGGTGAAAAGACAATTTATTGATATATATATATATATATATATATATATATATATATATATATATATATATATATATATATATATATATATATATATATATATATATATATATATATATATATATATATATATATATATATATATATATATATATATATATATATATATATATATATATATATATATATATATATATATACTTTGGAAGTAAATCGAGCATAAATTTTTTCTCAAACCTGTTCAAAGGTTAAAACTTTTATATTATAAACTATAAACTTTTATATTTCAAAGAATAAATCTTTTATTTTGGAAAAAATGAAATAAAGAAAAATTAATTTCATTTAAAAATAAAATTTTGTTCTAATTGTTCTGAATTGCATTATTATTAGTGAATCGGGATTTCTATCTTTATATGTTATTTTTACCTCATGTGTAGAGTATGTTCGACATATTTTATAGAATTCCAGAAGCAAATATCACAATCTTATTATTCATAGCTCTCTCAATGTAAATCTAAAAAATATCAAATCTAAGTTTCATTAAATTTTAAAAAATTTTAATTTTCCATACAATGTAAAAAATTGTTTCTAATAAAGTAATTAATAAGTCATCAATAAATTACGTTTTGTTTGTATTTATTTTAGTTGTTGAAAAAATTAATTTATATTTGTATGGTTTTGTTAAAGCATTTAATTTACTTTGTTAAAGTACACATTTTATGATGAAATTGAAGATTGTCATTAAAAAAAACTTTTTTTACAAAGGAGGTTATTTATAAATATTCATTAGCAGTAACAATAAATTTAAATTTATATTCTCATCAATTTCCAAATTACGTTGGCAGACATAAACAGTTCCTTACATTATTTAAAATGTTCTCATCCGATGAACTTTCTGAAAATTATAATCCAAAAATCAATGATTGATATAGTAATTCTTATATTTTCTATCCTCTATTCAATAAAAGTGCAAAAGATAGCAAACTTTTTCGTGTCAACGGTTGAAATAAGTAGGGAATTTCAATTAACTAGGAAATATAAATCTGAAAATCTTATAAATATTCAAATTTAGGTAGCTATCTATCGATCGATCTCTCTCTATATATACTGAGACTTCTACTGTAAGCTGGTATATAGTGCAGGTCCTTGGCACTACAGAAGATGTAACTCTTTCACTTTATCAGATTTTATTTAGATTGAAAAACGCTTATGAATGTCTGGAGGGCTCACAAACTCATAATTGTTACCCTAGAAAACACCCTGCTAGCGACTTGCTTTTTGATGGAACTGGAGACCAATAGACTTCTATTTCACAATTCACTAGTGATCCTTGGGGTCTCAAATACGTGCAGGTACAAAAGGCTTTTATTCTGTGAACAAAATGTAAAGCTAGAGATGCTTCGCCTGAGCATATTAAGATCTGCTAAAATGTTGACTTGGAAGAAGCTTTTTCAAAATCCCTTATGTTTTTGGATTTCCTCGCTATTTGCGGATTTGCAGAGTTGGTCTATTATTGGAAATGGACCATCTGGGAAAAGCAACAACAAAAACATGTGTATGGATATAAATATATACATATACGTACCTGCCAACCTTGGAAGAAAAAAGAATAGAAGACACTACTAGTGACATTTTTGCTTCAAACAGAATGTTTCAAATTGTAGTATCACAAAAAGACAATTTACCTCTTTAGATTATACATTGTGAGAATGATTTATGTTAAACATATTTTGTGCTAATCTTAATATTTTAATAAAATATTCATCAACCTCATAAAGTAACTTTGAAAAAAAAAGAAGGTACTACGTGTAAAAATAAACTGCAAAGATTATGTCCTAATATACGGCAAGTTTTACTGTACTAGTATAATTTATAGAAATATTAAGCTTATGAAATTACATAAAAATATAAAATCAATGAATATCACTGAACTAATCACTGAAAAAAATTTATTTAATTCAGTGATAAATGCTTCTGTACATTACATTTCAAATTCAAATAACTCATTTTTTATTCATTGCTGATTTAGCATTTTTTTAGAAATGAATTGGAGAACTGCTGTTCAAAACTTTTTTTCTCATTTTGAGAATATTCAGTTATAATAAAACTTTGTAAATTTTCAGAAGAAAATAATGATCTGTATTCCTTTTTTTTTTACTTTTTTTATGACAAAACCCCCGCTAACACTCAGCATTAGAAAATGGAATAGATAAAATTATAAGCATAAAATGTGAAAGATTGAAAAATATATTTTGTTCAAATACATTTTTCTGATTTCCAACAAAATGCCATTACAGACTTGATTTTGGTTCATCTTGTATACCTTTTAAGTGAACAGTTCCTTATAATTTGCAAAACGCAGTTTGGAGGAGGTCCAACACTTTATTCAGTTTTCATGGAGCAACAAAATGGAAAATATGTCATCAAAGCATTTTATATATGGATATGAGGCATGTTTAATAGTCTGACAAATAGCTTACTTCTGTATGTTTTACAATCTCTATGAAAGAGAAATATTTTAATATTTGTTCAATAACTGTAATAAAGGCAAATTCAAATATTTGTTCAATTAAAATTTAGGGATACGATTTAAAATTTTAAAATATGCTTCCATATCTATAAATCAGTACACTACTTGTTTTCTACACTTCTTGCAGTTAATTAATCAATTTAAAGAATGGAGAATAATGCTGAGCTATATATAAATATAATAACTAAAACTTATATAAAATTACTTAATTCTTAGAATTGTAAGATAGGTGAAAATGTATCATAAAATTGTACTTCTTAACATTTCCTTATCAATAAATATACGGCTAATTTACAAAAGTCAATTAGTTTATTGACAAAAGAACATATGGACATTGTACACATTGTGTTACCCATATATATTATAAATATATATTATCTGAACAGCATGCGTAATGGATTCTTAAGGAATCAAATTTATATTTTTAAAACAGATGAATTTTTCAGTATTACATTTTGTGAACCATAATCTTAAAAATGTTGGTATTAGAATAACATAAGTGCTAAATTTGAATGTATGAAAGGAAAATACAAACGTCTCATCAATTATCATTTTTAAGATGTAGGGGAGATGAATGCTTTAAATTATAAATATTTCCTTTATTGTGATTGAAAAAACATAGGGAAGCAAACTAAAATAACATATATTTAAAAAAAAAAAAACTTTCATCTATTCAGATATATTTTCTACGTTTGAATGTCAAGCTCTTACTTTAAGCCAAATAATTTTAACCTTTTTAAGTAAACAAAACTGTGATTTACTATAATACTCATATTTATAGATAATAAAAACATTGATATACAAAGTAATTAAATCCGAATTTATTTTAATAGTTATACACTGAAATTTTTCAAACTTGAGAAATTCGTTATTACTTTGAACTTGTTCAATAACAATTATAGCGGAGATATCAACATAAGTTATTAGCATTATTTTTCTGAGAAACAAAAGTAAAATTAAAATATTTTTGAATATATAAAATCAAAAATTCATTCATTTTTCAAAAGCAATATTATTCTATATAATGTACAAATCTCTCATATATTTAAATACAATTTTTCCACTTACATAGCTTTAAAAATATAAGTTTTAGGCTTAACTTTCAAAATCAAAATATGTAGACAATATTGGTAATATCATAATTGATTTTAGTAATCAATAAATTTATTAAATAAACAAGTAGTCAATTATATAAAAATAACATTAAAATGTTCAAAACTTATTCTTACAATAGCAACAAATAATTATATGACATTTAATCATAAATAAAAGCTATAAAGAGTCATTTTGAATAAACTTTTACTTTCCTTTAATCAGAAGTAAAATTAATAGTTACAAATGTATTAAACTGAGAGAAAATGCAGTAATTGTTTACAAAACATGTTTGTAATACTAGTTTTGTTGATAAATATGTAATTCATTATTTATTCTGGTGAATTTATTGATGATAAGAGGACTAATTAGGAAATTAATGAAAGATTTAATGCAAACATTAACATTCCTAATTAACTGTTGGGTGCATAAATTCTTGTAAATAGCTTACTTGATGTATGATCGAAATTAATTAATCTGATAATTCTTAGCGTTTAATGCCTGATAATGATTTTTTCAATAAAATAATTCTTAAGCTTATAAGTACCAAGACTGTTTATGGGATGATTAAAATTTATTGTTTGTAAATTAAATATTAATAATTTATTTTAAAAAATAAATATACCATATGTTGATAAGTTGAAATTAACAAATTTAATAAACCATTAGGAAAATAATTAAAAATATGGTGCACATAATGTTATTAATCAATGATGTAAAATATTGCATTAATATACAAATTTATTTAAGTACATATATTAATTGAATAGTGTTAAAAATTAAATTTAAATTTAGAATTCCGAGAGTGTTTGTGAAATGGCAAAAATCAGCAAAATGGATTTTGAAAAATGTACTTATGTAAATTTTTCAAAATGGATTTTGAAAAATTTACATAAGTACATTTTGTTAAATAATATTAAGTTAAATAAAATTATTGAGTACGTTAAAAACAATTTGCAATTTTTACCGATTACTTTATTTTCATATTCCATACATCATTCCAAATTAATCAAAATGGTGATCCAATATAGTCATCTGCAAGCATTTTATATTGAATGAATGCAAAGGTTGTAAGATAAATGTTCTTATGAATATTTCAAAAAAGTAAAAAATGAATCCCATTTGATTCGAATAACAATTTCATGATATTATATTTTACGCTACTCTGCCATATAAGCAATAACATGGCTTAATTGTGTCACAATATTCTCATTACTTCATCAATAATTATTTGTAAATATTCACCTTTATCAATAATAGGCAACATTGTTATTCAAAACAGCAAAATCTAGATAATTTACAATTGAAATTATTCAAAGACCCATTTTTTAACATACCCTTTGTGTGCTTTAGTTGGAAGCATTATTACGGAATTAATTAGGATTAAAAGTACACTCTGAAGTTTGTCTTTGCTAAATATGTCTCCGTTTTACTAACATAATAAAATTTGGTATCATATTTTTATATAAGGATGATAATATTTAAATCTGACACTAGTGAAACCATATAAAATGTATTTTTAAAAGTAATTACAAATACTATATTGATGCTTATATTATCCTTGCATATTATTGGAAAGTAAAGGTATGCCAGGTTTGTATGATTTAGTCTTTAATTTAAGGCGGGATTCCAAGCTTTCATCGATAAGTCATTTACTTAGTTTACTCATGATATTATTAATGCTCGAAAATTATTTTTCACATGAATATGCAGACCAAAATAAGGAAGAAACAGCAAAAGCTAGTTTTTCAGTTGACCATATGAGTCAGGAAACTATTCCAAGTGTTAAAAGTCAACATATCTTCCTTCTAAATATCTTATCTTTCAAACTAGACCATTTATGTTGACTAAACGTAGTTCACATATATTTCTCTTCAGTAGCTCTAAATCAGCACAAAGATTCACAAACTTTGTGCTCATAATTTTTTACTCTTTAAATCAAGCAACTGCATTTCAGAGTAGCCTATATCAATAATAAAGAGGGAAAAATTAAGTTATGTTACCTTGAATTTCAGAGGTTTCATTACAAAAGCTAGAGTCACTTTGCTCTTTCTGAAGTCTTTAAACCTGCTGAGAAAAATATCTTTTATATTTATTAGTGTTGTTTTGAAATAGCAAATGTCAAATGTCAATTTATTAAACTCTCATTCTCGACAAAATTTTAATAGGCCTGGAAAGTGGATTGAGGTTTCACAATCAAAATTTTAGCAAAAAGCAACAATTTGTTTTCAAATGAAATTGCTTTTTTCATCGAAAAATTTGTGTTTCCTTTTCCTTATAACATACGATTAAATTGATTTAGATGAAAAGTAACGTCTACCATAAATTAAAATTTCTGGATTCACAGATCATTCGTTAGCCTTGAACAGTCTCTCATGAAGAAATTTCAATAAACAGTGAAGCTAAGCGTTTTAAATCGTTTCCTCTTGATAACCAATGAATGCTGTTGAGCAACAGCAGATCTGCATAATTACTTTCTACCTCGATTAGAAATTCTGTGGATTGGCGTTGACAAATAGCTTTAACTATCATAGAGTTAATAATTTTAACCGCAATTTCATTGCAAACCTCTTCTGGAAATGTCTGCACACATAGTATTCATCAACAAATATTATGTGCGCAGATATTTCCAGTAGAGATTTGCAATGAAATTATGGTTACAATGGTAAGTAAGTATACTGTGATTACCATTTTTTCTAAAGGCAACAAACCCATTTCATGCACCTGTCCTACTCTTGGCTCCGTCTGCTGAAATTGAGAATTTTTTCTAAAGGAATTTGATGACTTTCAAAGCACTCAATGACAACATTTGCTATATACGTGTTTGTCCTTAGAGTCGCAATAATCCCCAAATTCTGATTTAGAGCTTGCAGTAGATAAATTGAACAAAAAGAGAAACTTACACTGTATCATTTAAATCACAAGACTCATCAACTACTTTTAATAAAGGGGAAGCCAATTTGAATCCAAGGAGCAAAGAGTTGTGGGTTTCCGACAACTGACCTATGTAAATATTCTTTTTAACATAATTTGAGTTGTATTTTGTAGAACTCATGTAATAAAGCAAATTAAATTCTATTTAATTCGATTATCACAATTAGGATTGCATGAGTTATAGGACGAAACAATAATAAAGATCATCTACTTTGTGCTATGGTTTTAAAGGAGTTTCATTTTAATTATAATAACTACAAATGTGATTTTGGTGGATTTAATCAAACACTGTTAGATCAGTTATTCCATAAATGAAAATAATAATCTGTTAGTAAAAAAATGATAGAGTAAGTAAAAATATCAAAATTTTTTAAGAATATAACAACAAGCATATAAATTCTGTGACCACTTAAAAATAGATTTGGCAAAATATTTTCATCCTCCCTCGAAAAATATAATCTTATAGCAAAAAAAAAAGCAATAAATTTTTTACTCTTCAAGAATGTTCGAGAGCAGAATTTTTATATGATACTGTGACCAAAAATGCAATAAAGTAAATAAATAAAAGTCACAGAAATTTCCTATACTAGGATTTCTTTTGATATACATTTGTACCTTCACTTAATACTTTGAATATCATTTATGTTGTTAATCAGCACAATAAAGAATTTGTTTGTACTGTATCATTTAATTACATAGCAAAGTTTTAATTTTCGAAAACATTTATCTGAAGAGTTCTGAATAACTATACATCATTATGGAAAATAAATTCAGGACATAATTTTATTTGAAATCAAATTTTTATTCATTTTAATCAAGAAACTAGACAAAGCAACAATTTACTTCTTATAAAATTTTTTAATGTTAGCAATTTTCTGACAGTTTGAGCTAAATATTAGCAAGAATCTATGATATTCAAAAATATACGAATTATGCTAATTAATATGCGAACGATGCACATGCAAGAATATTGTAATTATACACATATGTAAAAATTTTGAGATTATAATTTCCAGGTCTGTTGTTCTCTAATTTTGCTATGTATATTACTAATTTTATTCTAGTTAAAGAGGAAAATATTTATGGATTACAGAATAGAAAGCACTATATAAATTAAATACTAAAATCAAAAGTTTGCATTTAAGTGCATTCATTAAAATTTGCAGAATTATATAAAGAAAGAACTATATGAATTAAATAGCAAAGCATTATATAAGTTAAAAAGCACTGTATAAATTAAATACTAAGATCAAAAGTTTGCATTTAAGTGCATTCAAATTTGATCACCAATATTACAAAATGTAGTTTCAAGGATAATCTGGAATTTTAGGTATATATTTTTTTTAATCAAAACATATAACATCTCTTTTTACTCCTAAAATGTTTTCTTAAAAACTACTTCATTCTAATGATATAATTTTAAGGCTTATATTATAGTAATATTTTATCATTTTCACCATCTGAAATTAAATTTAGCACTAAAGTCTTAAATCCTAATGCATTATGCATTGAGATAATTATTGAGGGGAAGATTTGTGAGGGCGATTAATTATGAAGTTGTTTCAATGAAATCATAGGCTCAATAGGAAATCAATGTTCTAAATATAGATATTTTTATGTCTTTAATTTGCAAATGTTAACCTCCAAATACGTAATTAAGCTTTTTCAATTGAATGTTTTCTCATAATATCTGGCGTCCTATTCTGTGAAATTTTATATTTGTTGCATTTAAATATTCAATTAATTTAAATTACTAAGTATTGTGATATAATAAAGTAAGATTTACATTTAATATTGAAATAGATATATACTGCTAATATGAAGACAGAATTTTTCAGATCAGTCATTTAAATTATTAATAAATTATATTAGAAAAAGTTAAAATAATAATTTATTTTAATATTCAAATGCTATGCCTATTGCAAATTATAACAAAAATTATTATTGAATTCATTCGTATAGGTATAAACTATTTTGCAATATATAATCATGAAAAACATCATATCACTCCATTTGGTTTAAATAATCTCTTATTTAAGTAGAGTGGGTAAATTTAAATGGATAAAATATTTATCTTGTGGTAGGTCTATGAATCTTCAATAAAATATAGTTCACACAAAAAGACGTACAACTTGGGGCCATTTTGTATTTGTTCGAACGAAAATAGCAAGATTTTTCTAAATAAAAGAAAAAATGTTTTATTTTGCTGTGAATTTTCACTGTTCCTCAAAATATAATTTTCCGACATTTTGAAATAAACTCAGGGGAAATTTTTAGGTATGAAGTATTTTGTAATAAACGGATTGAGAGAAAAATAATTTTCAGGTATTAATGAACAATAATCTATTGCAATTAAATAAGAAAATGATGTTCACAATTACGACACTTGGACAAGCCTAGCTCGCTAAGATGTAATGCTAAATAAATGATGTAATGCAAAGTAAATGATGTAATGCTGTCATTTAACAAGAAATTGATGTAATGTTGTGAACATCTGCAAAACAAGTAGATGGATTGCAGTCAAGATTAAGAAATAGTTGTTTTGGAGAAGATTAAGAGATGGTTGATTTTATTGTTTTTCTTATATTGAGAAAAGGAAAAAGTCGTTTCTAAAAACGAAGTTATGAGACATAAAATATTATTTACTTTGGCTGACTTCCATCAATAAAACGAGTTCACATAAAATTTCTAAATACAACGTTTTATGTATCTCTTATAAAGTGAACAGTAAATATTTCTGTCTGATAATTTAACTGATAATCATCTGATAATTCAAATCCTTCTGATAATTTAACTATTTTTTATGCAAAGAGCAAATTGGTAACAAAAGTAAGTTTACAACATTCCTTTTCCAATTTATGCGTTTATTATATTTATAAATATTCATGTGAAAAAATTATATTTTGATTAACAGCATTGTGCATATTATAATTAAAGAATGTAACAAATATTGTTGTAACTAAGCATTTTATTGAAAAAAAAGCAATTCCATCACTTTAGATATAGTAATATTGATAACAGTTTATAGAGTTTATAAATTCAAAATTAAAAAAAATATGATTTTAAATACATATATATATATACATAATTAAATGCCATTATCGATGCCTAAATGGAAATATTAGTCGTAACATATTAAAAGCCAAAGTTTTATTTGAAATATAACATTTCATCCATTTTTTATTTATTTATATTTTGCAGAATTCTTGAAGAAAAATCCAGAAAATGATACATATGAAGTATCTCAATAAATATACTTAATCTCACCTAGATTAATATGATAATCTTGAAAAGAGGATTTCTATCAAACATATTATCTACTTAGAAAGGAAGTTCAAAGTAATTTGGAGAAAAATTGCTGGACATAAGATTTTGGGAAAGTAGCATTCATTGAGTTAATTGGATAAAACAAAAATCTTAAATTCTAATTATTTTACTGACTTCGAAATCTAAAATTAGTTAATTTCAAGAGCTTAATCTATAAAGCATTCTTATAACTTCTAATTTTCTAAACTATTATATATTGTAAAAAGTTCTTTTCTTCGCTGAAAGCCTTATATAATTTACTTGAATCGAAACATTTAAAAGAAAATTTAAATACATATCAGCAAATATTGAGGATAAGTTTTATGAGTTTTATTATTTATTTTGGCAAAACCATTTTTGTGAGAGAGGAGAGAATTATTAAAATTTTGCGTACATATTACTACTTTTATATATATATATATATATATATATATATATATATATATATATATATATATATATATATATATATATATATATATATATATATATATATATATATATATATATATATATATCACTCAAATAGCACAATTTATAATGGAATATCAATTAAAGTTAATTTATTTTTTAAATGAATTACAATACTGAAATCATATAAATATTTTAAATTCAAAATCATTTGCACTGAAATCATATAAATATTTTAAATTCAAAATCATTTGCAAATTAAAATTTTTTTTTACTTTCACATTTAAATACTATTATAGAGAAATAATTTCTTGTCCAATGTTAAGCAATTTTGCCTTTGTAAATAAAAATGTACTATGTATAGATATAAGTTGCAGTGTAAAAATCAATAGAAAATTGATTGTGCAAAGCTCAAAGAAATTTAAAGCATATTTTTTCTCGAACCAAACATACTTTAAGCAAAAATTTGTAAAAGTTCCTTATATTGAAAAGGAAAGTATAAAAAAATTCCCATTTCACTTAAAATTCAAAATATTTTCTCTGATGGAATATTGAATACTTATAATCATTCACAATATAAAAGTTTTGTAGTTTAAATTATGTGAAAAGTGCAGTTTATTAAACAAAAAGTGTATTCATAATCCGTAGGAAAATAACATTTAGCCTCAAAATATTTCAAAAGTATATTATGGGTTACAAACTTTTGTTAGTTATTTAAATCTAATTTGTTGCATAAAAAACACTTGTTGTTCATCTGCCACTTAAATCATTATATTTGTTCATCTGCTGCTTTAAAAAAATTTTAATATTCTGTCAAAACTCATATTTAAATATATACATTAAAATTAGATTAAAATTATAATCTTTAAAAATAATTAATCAATCAGAGCTGTAGGTATTCTTATTTAGTTACATTTATAAAATATAATATTATTTTCATCTTATCAGATAGAAATAAAAGAAAATTATATTTTCGCCAATGCTTTTTATCCAAAGTTGACATTGTGTATGTACTCTCAAAATATTAAGAAATAAGTTAGCGTATTTGCGTAGTATGTTAATGATGATAAGTAATTTTTTCTTGTTCATTATTTAATTTGGATAAATATAACTTTCACTTATTCAGCGATTTCTTTTACAAATCACATTTTAATTTTTTAAATTGCTTATTTTTAGTTGAACTACAATTTTAATATATTTATTAGTTGTTTACTATTTCTAATTAATTATTTTTGTTTTTGTTCATTTGTAGAAATGTAAGTTTTGTGACTAATTTTAATAATAGTTTTTTTTTATTGTAGCATGAAAAAATATATAAATTAAAACTGAATTCACTATAGAAAAGTGATTATTCAATAATTACTCTTATGAGAGAGATTGATTAAGAACTAAAATAAAATATACAAAAACCATTGCTAATTTACGTGGTTTTACATAATAAGATTTCTTTTAATTGGATTATATAGAAAAATATATGTTTAAAGCCGAAGAATTTAAAAAATAAATTTCAATCTTTATTGTTTAAGTCTCTTTTAATAAATCATTTAAACATTTCTCATTTCTTTTCAGTCAACAAATGAAAACCTCTAATATTTGACAATACAAGAATTTCTATATAAATATAAAACTATATAGTAAATTATTCATATATGTTACATTTAAGAGACTAGTTTCATAACTATTATCATTTACTTCACGATAATATAATTCCCAAAAAATTTTATTTATTTTTATTTTTTTTAAAAAAATATATTTTGTTCTATGTATCCTTTAAGATGAACAAAGTAATTATTTAATCATACATCATGAGATGAGCGGGAAATATAATTATATTTGAAAAATAGTATTGTCGATGTAATTATAAACAATAACAAAACTTACATAAATATGATAACTATCAATCTTTTTATAATTATTCATGAATACTTATTCATTAATATTCATTTGCTCCTACAGAATAAAATACTTATGTAATTAGTAAAAATGCTTCATGCATGTAAGGATGTGTGATTGATTCAGATAAATAAACATAACGCAATAAAATAAACTAACAGTGAAAAATTTTCAGAAAACTAACCGTAAGAATTAAGGCCAGTTATATATTATGCATGTTCAAAATAGTTATCATTATTTTTCATTTAGCACCTACAAATAATGACTGCAAATTATGTGTGAAAGAAAATATAAATATATATTTTTATTTAAATAAACCCGTTATTAACATGCATTTAGGAAAAATGATGTTAATATATTTTACGAAAGGAAATGAACTCGTATATTCTGATTATATAATTTTCCTGTGAAACACTTATCATCTGAACTTAAACAGTTACTTTCATAAATATAAAGTAACTGAGGATTTTTTTAAATTTAAATTTGTGCGAGCAAAGTAAATGGCAGAAAATAACTACAGAAAATGGTTAAAAAGAATATTCCAGATATTAAGTAAAATATTTCTCTCAAATAATTTGAAGATATAATCGAGAGTTTAACTAGTTATAATAATATAGTCTTTTGAATAAATAAAGATCTGAGGGATAAACAATTTTATAGCCATCTAAGGAAAGTTTAATTGAAAATTTCAATAGTTTTCCGTTATATTTCAAAGAAGGTATTCATGTTTACCTTTATTTCAGTAATAGAAATGTTAAAAAGTTTACAATAGGCTTTGGAAAATAATGTTTATTCTATAAAAATACTTGAAAATAAAGCATATGTTGTAGCTTAACTAATCACCAAAATGTTCATAAAGTTATGTTTTTAAAAATATGAATATATGATTAATAAAATTTGAAAATATTTTAGATTTTAAAAAAAACATTCATGTTTAAAAATGCCTGAGTAACTTACTGTAAATATTGATTCTCTTAGATTTATTTTATAGAATATGTATTCATTGTGAGTTAGATCTCTTCTTAACCTTTTTTATACACCGATATAAAATTTTCCTCAGAAAGTTTCTCAGAATATCTTATTTTCTTTAACATTTATTTACTTTTGAAATTGAATGTTAAATAAATTTTATAACATTAGCACTGTTTTCTACCTAAATGGCAACACCAAGAAATACAAGAGATATTACATCAGAATTCATTTTGTAGGTAACAATGTATCAATTGATTAAAGCGTGTTCAGGCCAAAATCAGTATCCAGAGTAGCCACCATTGTTGGAGATTGCCACTGCCACACGCCTCGGCATTGATTCAAAGACACTTTGAATGCATTCTTGGGGTACAGCAGACCATGCAGGTTCCACACCTTCCAAAGTTGATCTTATGTGGCAGCTGAAAATGTAATCTGGGTCAATCATGAGTAAACATAGACCACATGTTTTCTATTGGTAAAAGATTCAGAGAGCGAGTGGGCAAGGAAAGCAATTCAATCTGGAGATCCAGGAATATCCCTTGCATATTGCGTTCCACGTTTGGTGGAACATTATCCAGTCTAAATACGGCTCTGGGCATGCCTTGAAGTTAAGGAAGGACAACTGGCTCCAACATGTCAGAGATGTAGCTCTGGTTGTTTAAAGTACCGGCAATGTGTACTAGAGGAGTATGAGAATGATATCTAATACCATCCCATACTTTACTAAATGATGGAAGACCAATGTGGCGAAGCATAACGCAGCTATTCATCATTTTCACTTCTCGATGTCTCCAGACTCGAATGCGATTATTATGGTGTGGCAGACAGAAACGTGTCTCGTTAGTATTGACAAATTCATTCCTTTCTACCATACATATATTTCTTCTGCGGAGATATCTGTGGCTCTGCGTCAAATATAGACAAAGCAATGAGCGTCTTGCGAGCAGACAACTCTGCTGTAAACAGCGTCAAATGGTACGTGCAGATACTGGGTGATATGTTACACTTTATGTACTGTGCTATGGAACGTGACTGCCAGGCGCACAATGTGCCTGTCATTACGGGAACTAGAGCATTGAGGTGGATGCGAACGAATACGTCGGTCCGTCGTATCGTCTTACATCCAACTATAAATATCCGCATTACAGTTGTTTGGTTTCGTCCAACATGACTGCCGATTTCCCTGAAAGCTAAACCACAATCTAGGTAGGCCACTATCCTTCCTCTGTCGAACTGGGATACTTGATTAAAAAATGATCGCTGTTTCCTATGAGGCATAATAGTTCGTTTTTTAAACCACAAGAAAAACATCGAAATCTCCATTCCTTAAATAGCGCTTTGAAGTTGCACCACAGGCAACTTCAAAGCGCTATGCTTGCGCTTTGAAATTGCCTGTGTATGTGCGATGAAGTATGTGCGTGGTGCTGAAATTTTAATCATTTGCATATCTCACCTTCCCAAATGCATGTTATAATTACTATGGCACTTGCATGCTTCCTTCAAGGTATTCTATTTACAGTGGCCAGCCGTGTATTTGAGTTCAAAATTTAAAGTTTGTTTTTAGTTGTATTGTTTTTTCATGCGAGACAGACTATTATTTTCTCACATGGACTTTTTCGCTGATATGACAATAAGTGTAAATCTAACATTTAACGCAGATCAACATAATTATTACAAGATATCAAGATGATATAGTAATTATTACAAAATACATGTTAAGGATTAGAAATCACTTTCACTTAAATATGCATACAGAAAATAATTTAGTAAAATTTAAATAAAGTTTATTAAAATTATTGTAAGTCTTAAAGAAAAGTTGAATCTTAATTAATATTTAAACATATAGCATGAGGCACATTAATTTATAAGAAAACATAGATTTTTATAACCAAACAATATTGCATTAAATGCCGAAACAAATTTTCCTTAAACCTCATTTTGAAATGTTTATATATCTAAGTAGAGCAATGACTGCAAACAGTAAACATAAAAGATATTATTTCTACTTGTTGCATTGAAAAATGGAACATTTATTTAAAGATATAGATTTACACAATTTTCAATTTACAATTAAATAATCGTTACAAATAGCAATTCTACCCATATGACAAAATGATTGAAATTAATGTTTTTGAAACAAATATTATTATAATGTTAGATTTCATTATTTTTGAATTAATGAGTAAAATATAATATATAAATTTGAAGATAAAAACAGAAAAGTGCCAGAGGAAATAATTAAATATAATTGTTATATCATATCATTTTTCTCTCATTCTTGTTTTTATAACTGCTTAAAAAGCGCGAGCTCCTTTTTAAAAAATTTTAAACGCAATATTTTAATTCAAATTTCATTGATAAAAAATTAAATAGAAAACATATTCTAAAAGATGTTTTGCGTAGTTTTAGAAATATATATATATTTTAATTTTGTTGGAAAATCCTACAATTGGACAATTCTAATATATTTGTAGAATAGAAAATTTTTTTTATAATTACATATTCATATATTGCTAAAAATATTAATTATTTTATGCTTGGAAATATATTTACTTTTATTATACTAAGCAAATGAACACCTAAATCAGTTTTATTTTATAATAACTATTGTATGCCTAATAATCCGAATTCCATTTTTAGTATTTTCACAAGTATTGTATTGCAAAAATTAATTTAATTTAGTCTTAGGTTTTATAAAATACTATTTCGATTTTAGATTAGATATTTTTTGAATCTTACTCAAAGTGAGGAGAGTTTTCTAAAACAAATTTTGTAGATTTTAATTGCTACTAAAGTTTATTGTTTTAGAGAGTACGGATGCATTATTTATGATTTTTACATAAAATTTATTTCAAGCATAGCAATTTAATCTTTGGACATGCGAAGGTATTTCATCAAAGACGTCTCTTAATTTACATAAAAAATACAACATTAAGTTAATGGACTTCACCTTAAAATGTATTTTAATAAAATAATGTTGTAAGCTTTTTAACGTAACTAACAATCAGTACTGTGCGTGAGTAGTAATATATGTAATCCACGTAAGTGTCCAAAAATTACTTTTGTTGATTCCCTAGTTATATATAAAACCCTGGAGATTACTTCTTGAAATAAACAATGTCTTTTAATGAATAATATGTAGGAATAATCGAATAAACTTAGCTAAATAATTATTGAAATTGTTTGATAAATAATTAAAAAAGATTGCATTGAAATTTATAAGATTATGTATCTTTAACATTTTCTTCATTGAATAAACATTCGCCATTTACAATTCTATAAATCAAAATTATTTTAACACATCTCATACGACACTAAAGTATTATTATTTAAAATAAATTACAAATATAAATTAAATCTACAAAAACATGATTTTAGTACAACTAAAATGTAATAATATTGCAAAATCTGAATTTTAAAAATATTGTATATATTAAACATAAACAATGTTTTACATATAGATGAAAATACTTTGAATACATTTACGTTTACTATAAAAAGATATTTTTTTTCCAGAAACTACATTAAAAATTTATAAAAATCATCAATAAGCAGAATTCAAAATGCAATTATTTCTGAAATAATATTTCATATATTATTGAAACTCAAATCAAATTGCTTAGAATCATAAAAAATATTTAAACACATTAGTTCTAGAACTATTTTTAAAATTGTGTTTACCGAACATTTCTATAGTCTACTTTCTTATAGTAATTTGTCTTTTCATGTTACAAATGTATTACGTTTAGACAATAATGTAATGAATCTCATTTTCTACACATAATTGCTGACTTGTTTTCTGTTTTAGTTATTTTAAATATATTTCTAATTTAATTTTTGAATGAGCTGTTATGGTTTTCAGAAAAGGATGTAATTTAGAGCAATATGTAATATATAGCAAACATTATGTATTTTTAAGAAGTTTTTAAAATTTTATCATTCTAAAAATTGTTGAAAAATTAATTGTATTTTGATTTAAGATGTAATTTTTGATTTGAAATCACTTTGTATCATGTAAATATTAGAGAGTTACGACAAGTTGTAAAACCATTGATTAAGTCTGTAAATAATTTCTGAATATAGGCATCAAACATAGAGTTATCGTACATGTTGTAACAAAGATATGGCTCTGCTTATAAAATAATAAATGAAATTAAAATAAGATACCTTTTAATAAATAAAAATTGATTTGTCTGTAATAATAGTTTTATCCAAAGTAAGATTTAAGGCTCTTTTAAGTAAGATAATTTTTATCGATTGACAATACATTTTTATCCAAAATGAAGCACATGCAAAGATTTACTCAAAAACAAATTAATGAAGTATTTAATTTGTCTAAAGTAATTAAATATTTATAAGTGAAAATACTGCTGAATGATCATTTAGATATTGTATTTAAATTGAAAATTAAATGCACAACATTCAATTATAAATGCACAATGAAACAATTGTGAATGCATTACGGAGGAAAAATTATAAATAATTTTAAATATTAATAAATAGATAATTAAATTATAAAATTAAAATAATAAATAAAAATAAATAAATAAAATAAGACTAAATACGAGTCTTTTAAAATGCGGTAACAAAACTGAAGCTAATTTAATTAAAGAATTTACAAATTCACTTAAATATAACATGAGATTCTCTCATTACTTCTAATTAAAAGCTTTTATTGAAATATATTAATTATTTTATATTGTAGACGCTAGTAATTAATAATTAAAATTATAGAAAATTTAAGAGAAACAATCTAAAGTATACTAAAGAAAAAATATCGAATTGAACTAAGTACGTTTCAAAACAAAAAAAAAAATTGTAAAATTATGTTTTACCAGATGTTACAAAATCGACTTTCTTTCTAAAAACATGAATACAAGTGAAAGAAACAAATATTTCTTTAATTACTTTCCAATATTTGCTTTTGACACATTTTTAGAAAGAATGGCTGCACAATATTGTTAACATTTACACAGCAGATTAGAATATTTTTGATGCATTTAGTATAAATTCTTTAGACGAAATACGGAATTTAATATCCCCCAATATATGATTTTAAATGGACTAAATTATGTTTTAGCAAAATGGTCTCAGAAAGTAAAAATTTCACAAAATTTCTTATTTAATTCTATAATTTTATATTAAAATTGTTAATATTCATCACAATTAATTGCAATGTGTATTACGTTGCATATGGGCAATTCTTTTGTATAAGATTTTATTTAAATATTATTCTATGATGTTCCATAGTGTTTTATATGGGTCGAAGCTATGTGGTGATTAGAAGATGGTGTCAAAAAAGCTGGGTCAAAGGAAAATTTAAGAGTCATGATGATAGCGGTGACCTTGGAACACCACAGATCGGGTGGACAGAGTGATTGTCGGATCAGCTGTCACAGTGACCATTTCTAATCAACCACCAGGCATGCGCCTAGCGCACGAGTTTTGACCATAACCCTTCATTGACGGCTGACAGAATGAAACTGCTCAAGTACGGGCTATTACTTAACCAGCCGTTCACCCCTGAACAATATCAATTCATATTACAATCATGCTTGGCTCGATAAAGCTGAAATGATACTTACTTTGGATGCCTAGTACTTAGTGACGAATGATGTTTTGATGTTTATCCTGACCACCATCAAAGACGTGCCTGTAGACAACCAGAGCAAAATACTGATCTTTTTTTCCCATATTGCATGCAGCACAATCTTTATCAGCTTATAACATGCCATAAGACATCTTTCATCTACAGTATAATTGAGTAAGCACTGTAGTGATCTCGATAATTTTAATTATGTAACTCTGAAATAAATCATTCTGTTCATTGGAAATTTAAATATTTTTTTATTTTGTGCATTACCTTTTCATGCACAAATTTTCGTCTCCAGCGGACAATTCCTCCTTGGAGAATTGGATTTTTATTATAGAGTGCAGGCGGATACAGATTTAACTGATAAGTATTCCTCCTAGATATAAACATATCCCATTAGTTTAAAAGCCACCAACATTTTTAAACATCTTTAAGCTTTGTTTTAATTTAAAATTTCAGTAGTCAATCCTTAAATATTGAGAAAGATTAGCTGCATAGTGCCCCTGCAACGTTAGGGAAAGATAACAGCTTCATCTATTCCAGAAATATTCCCTTCTCCAAATCAACTGATCTTCTTTGAAATAGGAAGTCCATCGTTAACAATATCAAGAAGATTCTATTCCATTACAAAGCCATAGATCTAGCTTTTATGATAGTAGGGCACTGTAGGAAACCATACTTCAGAAAGGCGTATATATATACGCTCGATAAAGCAAGCTAGGGTTTAATAATTTTATTAATAACTATAAGTTATTTATATATTATTATAAACCATTATATTTTAATTCTTATAAAAATGTAATTCCTTTATTAAAAATTATTTTTTACTTATTTTAAGCTTGTAAATTATAAAAACAAACAAAATAACATCTTATATTTATACTCATTTTATTAGTATAGCGTAGAATTTCCATTGGTATGTAATATAGATTGGATTACACAGCTTGGATATAATGAAATTTCTGATTAAATCTGGTTAAGGACATCGATTCTATATTTAATGCAACAAATAAGCCAAAACGTTTCAATAATATTACTGTCGGATAATTGTGGACCAAGTTAGTTGCCCAATCTTCTCCTTATGTTGATCAAACTATGAGTGGAGAAATCTCTCTCTAGATACTTACATGTGTTACCATCTTGTACGTTTTCTTCACCTGCAAGAAACAAAGTTTACATTATGATCATCTAAATGTTGCACGCTTGTGTGTGTGTGGTCAGCTAAAGTAATTCTATAATTCTTCCCAAATATTCTTTGTTTTGAGATTACGATTTGTTCAATAGAAAATTAAGACACGAGTGCTCATATTATGACAGATCCAACTTTGTACATTACAGTTGTGTTGAAATACATAGAATTCTATTTATGAAAAAGCTAATAGCCTTATTTTATTTTATGTTTAAGAAGCGCATTCAAAAATGTTACTTTTACAGATCAAGTGCTCACATTATTTTGATAAACACTAAATGAACAACATGTGATACAGTATTAAATATTAATGTACAAATTAATATAAATGGTAAATGTAATAATTAAATATGTATTTAAAATAAGCATTATAAATAGATTTTCTATGACAAAATTTCATGCAATAAAACTTAGATGAACAAATTTATTTTTAAATTAGATTTTGCACGCACACTAAATTATTATAATAATAATTAATTTTGATAATTAATTTAAATAATTGATTTTGAATGTCTGATTTTAATTTTATACCTATGGGTAGCAACAGGTATAAAAATAAAATCAGACATTCAAAATCTCAGAGACATTTATTCTCAAAACATTCAAGCCGAATTAGAAACATCTGGATTTTTCCACTCCTCGTTATCTCTCTATGATTTCCTTCATCTTTGATAGAAATTAAACGCTTGCAGTAATGTTGTATAAAAATAATTAGACTTGATATTCTTACTTTTTAATTTTTATATTAGCATTTTGATGTTATTTCGTTAAGAAAATAGAAATCGTAAACTACATGAGTTTAGAAATTGATGATCAAATGCATAGTATTTCAAATGAAAAGTGGTGATGAAATCAACATATGTTTATAAATATGCAAATATTTTCATAAAAAATAAAAGTTATTAATTTTCCCTAACTGTAGTCATTTAAATCTATGGATTTCTATAAATGAATTTACATAACTAACAGATATTTTAATACAAGTTATTTAAAGTATATTATTCTATATTGCTGAGATGGTTCTTTCTGTTTTACATTGTTTATATATTTTATCGTTATTCAAAAATTTCTATATTTTTTACATTAGGTGGATTCATTTGGTCATAACAAAGGATATAGTGTGAAATCACTGATTTGTGCACACTTTATGAAAACTTTGTTATTTCTATAAAAATAAAATATTCATGTGAACAAATACTCAACGTGTGTGGACATGAATATATATTCCCGATGATTTGCATCAAATCTATAAGGAATTTCTTCATTTAGAAAATATATTGTCATTTTTTTATTTGCTAAAATTTGATAGTATCATGAAGTAAAATTCTCTCAATACTTTTAAAATAGTACTAATTCTAAATAAAAGAGAAATTAATAATTTTTATTCCAAAGAACACATAGATACAACTGAACAAATTATGATTCGACACATAAATTCTGATTTACCATTTAAATAATTAATTATGAGCAATAAAATATTTTATGCAATAAAAAAATATAAAATGTTATACCTAAGCATTTCATTGAAACACGCACACATTTTTCATTTTATGAGACTTTTTGTGTCACCAAATTCTTTATTAGATTCAGAAACAATGCGTTTTAAATTTCGGATATTTTACATTACTAAATATTATCCATTTAGTTTGCAAAAGTATAGTTTATTTTTGCTTAAAATTTGCTTGTGAAATATGTATATCAGGTGAACCGAATATTGTCATCCTTTTCAATATAAAAGAATGTACATATGAATAACAAAACCAAGCATTTGATATCTGAAACGTTCAGAAATTACACTACTGGCCATTAAAATTGCTACACCAAGAAGACGACTTGCTACAGACGTGAAATTTATACGAAAGGAAGAAGGTGCTGTGATAAGCAAATGATTAGCTTTTCAGCGCATTCAGACAAAGCAGGCGCTAGTAGTGACATCTATATTGTGTTTAAATGAGGAAATTGTTCAGCCGGTTCTTCATATACAAATTGCATTTGAACGTTGTTGCCTGGTGAAAAGTTGTTGTGATGCCTCGTTTAAGAAGGAGAAATGCGTACCAGCACGGATCTGACTTTGATAAAGGTCGAATTGTAGGGTACAGGGATTGCGGTTTATCTTATCGCAGTATTGCGGCTCACGTCGGTCGAGATCTAATGACTGTTAGCAGAATATGGAATCGATGGGTTCAGGGCGGTAATACGGAACGCCATGCGGGATCTCAATTGCCACCTATCACTAGCAGCCGAGGAGTCAGGCATATTATCCGCATGGCCGTAATGGATCGTGCAACCACGTCACAAGCCGTAAGTCAAGAAACGTGATCATTTGGAAGACAACAAGTGTATGCACGAACAGTTGAACGACGTTTGCAGCAGCATGGACTCTCAGCTCGGAGACCATGGCTACGGCTTCCCTTGACGCTGCGTCATAGACAAGAACGCCTTCAATGGTGTGATCAACGACGAACCTGGGCGCACGAATGGGGAGACGTCATCTTTTCAGATAAATCCAGGTTCTGTGTACAGCATCATGATGGTCGCCTCCGTGTTTGACGGTATCGTGGTGAACGCACACTGGCAGCGTGCATTCGTCATCGTCATGCTGGCACATCACCTGACGTGAAGGTATGTGGTGCCATTGTGTTACGAACCGTGGCTCTACCCTTTATTCTAGCCCTGAGAAACTCTACGTTTCAGCAGGATAATGCCCGACCGCATGTTGCCGGTATTGTACGGACCTCCCTTGATAAGGATCATGTTCGGCTGTTGTCTTTGCCAGCACGTTGTCCAGATCATTCACCAATAGGAAACGTCTGGTCAATGGTTACCGAGCGACTGGCTCGTCACCAAACGCCAGTCACTACGGTTGATGAACTGTGGCATTGTGTTGAAGCTGCATGAGCATCTGTACCTGTACATGCAATCCAATCTCTGTTTGACTTAATGCCCAGGCGTATAACTGCTGTTATTACTGTCAGAGGTGGTTGTTCTGGGTACTGATTTCTCAGGATCTATCCAGCCAAAATTTTTGAAAATTTAATCACTTGTTATTTCTAGTATAATATATTTGTCCAATAAATATCATTTTGTTATCTGCATTTCTTCCTGGTGTAGCAATTTTAATGACCAGTAGTGTATTTGTTCTGGGCAACTTGAATTTTTAAAAATGACTGGTACCTTAACATATACATGACAAATTTAATTTTCCTGCAATCTGTAACACTTGCTTACCGTTCATAAGAAAATATTTGTTGCCTTTGGAAGTTAATTTTAACAGAAGAGTTTATTATACTATTATAAATCAAAATGTATCATTTCCAATCTTCTTATGTTATCATTTTAGAATCATAGAAATATCTACTTTCTCAGAACAGTTGCAAAATTAAAATATTCACAATATATAAGCAATTTAGGAAACCTTATCTACAGGGGAAGGAAACACGTTAATAAACACTACAATGATTTATAAGATGTTTCATATAATTAGGTACTGAACTGAAGCCTACTTATATTAAATTTTATGTAGGACGCATTACTTTGGTCATTTTATATTACCTGACTTTAGGCAACTACTTGAAATTAGTAGCATAATTATGGAGTAACTACAAAAATATGAATACTTAAGTCCTATGGCGGCATGATTTATTCTTTATCGGAGATATATAGTTAAAATTTAAATTAAGATATTTTAATGGCTTCTGTTCACACACACAGAGTTTGGGTTACATTCGATTTATCATCCGATTTTTCATTGAAGCAAAACCAATTTTAAGAACTAGTTTCACGATTAGTCTAACATGCAACAGAATTCGTTTCGCTTAATCTGCTTTCATCTAAGCAAGATACAATTAGCCTATGTTTTCATAAATAATACTTTATTCATTTTATTTTTTTAATATTTTACTTTATTTAAAATTTTATTTATTTAAAAATAATTTATTTAAAACACAAATTATCAGTAAATTTATAACATGCGATGAAACATTTTTAGGATTAATTTCGCAAGAATTTTCCATATAATATTTTTTATTCAGAATGATTAAATGTATTAAATTTATAGAAATTTCTGAATAATAAATACAATTGTTAGAATTTAGTAATTATTAAGGAATACTTTATAGTTTCAAACTGGATCCAAAATTTCAAGTTTGAATAAATTTAAAAATCCAAGATATAAAAATCTATAATTTTAGAGCATTTGCTTCTGACGGAAGAAATTATGTTGAAGAAGCTATTAATAAATTAGAAGATAATTATAATGGATTAATCAATTCATTATTTTTAAAAAAAATACTTTGATTTTATGGAATAAAATAATAATATGCTTCAAGTTATATAGTTTTTTCAAAATATGAATGAATGCATCGCTTATGGGTAAAGACTGACCATTTCCTTCCTTCTGATATTTCGTTATACGAGTATAGCTTCGATTATCTATAACACCCATACTGTGAGAAAATAATCACAGATCTTCAGGAAAACTCACCTCTGTTATGAAGTGTTATACTGCATACTTTATTTTGCTGTACATTTAATTTTTTTTTTTTAAATTAATTAAATTGACAATCATGCCTTGCAAAAAATATAATTTAAATTTACAATTTCAATCATACGAATACAATTCAAAAAATTCCCTCTAAGTTATTACAGAAATAACAACATTATAATACAGCATATCCTTAAATTAATTTAACCAATCATTTGTCGAAAAAAATTGTAAAGAATATATATGTTTAGTCAAGTTAAAGTTTGTAATCAACATAAATTTTGTGTTATTTTATAGTGTAGACTTTTTGTATGTCTTGATATTTTGATTTTATGTTTCTTGTAAAACAGCAAAAAGCAGTTATTTTTCCTTTTTCTTTTGTAGATTAATATTCGATAAGAGTTTATTTATTTTTTGATGTTTGAAAATAATATTTCCAAAATGCATTTTAAAGTAAGAGCAAATAAAATAAAAAATACTAATATATTCATTTGCTATACCTATATACATAATAATGACACAAACTGCAAATTAAATATTACTGAAATTAAAAAGCTATCATGACCATATTTTTGTTAAAAGAGAAATGGTCAAATATGAAAAATAGACAAACTTTTTATTTTGATAATCATGACTGATGGAGATCTAAAATTATCAGATTTCTTCCTACATTATATATTAAATATCACAATTAAACCTGTCAGCCGAAATGTTTTTGATTATTTGTAGAATATTATATATATATATATATATATATATATATATATATATGTGTATATATATATATATATATATATATATATATATATATATATATATATATATATATATATATATATATATATATATATATATATATATATATATATATATATATATATATATATGTATATATATATATATATATATATGTATGTATATATATATATATATATATATATATATATATATATATATATATATATATATATATATATATATATATATATATATATATATATATATATATATATATATATATTACTTATGTTAAATAAAAATTAAATTGTTGTCTAGAGTTTTTATTTATGTGTATTTAAATTAATAAAAGAATAATATTGACATATTTAAATCATTTTAATTGGCTAAAATAATTTACATAATTGATAGTACGTGAATATGTTTTTTATATTAGTAAATTATTAAATAAAAGCAGCAATGAAAATCTTTTAATATATATTTTATCTTTTAATATCTTTTTAGATAGTTTGATTTAAATGTTATGTATTTTGCATCAAATTAAAATATTTTTAGTAGAAATATTCATTTATCATTTCTACGAATTTAATAAATGTAGCAAAATATATTCAAAAACAAATAACACATAGAAACCTTTACTCGAGAATAAGATAAGTAATTTAAAAGTAGTTAATTTTTAGAGCTGTTGGTATCATATGATAACGATATTTATTGATTATACAGATATGATACACTTATAAAATCCAAAGATGAAAAATAGTAATTCCAAATATATATATAAAATAGTAAAATTTTGGTTCTCGAATATTTTGCATCCAACTTGTGTGCAAATTAATTTTCTTTCATAAAATAATTGCATCTCCTTTTCATCGATAAGAATTTATAACTCACATCCTTTGAAATATAATTTTCTCTTTAAGCCTCTAATACTAATATATTATGTATTGAGATAATTACCGTGGAAGATTTGCAAATTAATTATGGAGTTTGTTCAATGTAATCATCAGCACATTCAGAAATCAATGCTCTAAATATAGAAAATTTTACGTTTTCTAAATGCTGGCATTGAGTCATACAATTATTTGGATTTAATATAATGTATTCTGCTATTTTCAAATGACATATTGTAAGAAATATTGCAGGAAATGGCTTACAAGCTATTTTCTTCTTTTGCAGCAATTTATTCGCTTGAGAGCTCCTATTTTTTTACCTAATAAAATGTGTATTATGTTGATACTTATATAATTATAATTTGTTTTTATGAAACATATTGAATTATAATTAATATTGAATTCTAGTGAACTTTTTTATGTATAATGAAATAAGAATTAATTTGTTTAATTATTTGCAATTTAACTTATCATGTAAATAATATAATTATTATAATAAATAATTTCTAATTTGTTGTTATAAACTTAAATGCATAAGTTGTACCTAGAAAAATATAAAGCATTTGGAAAGTATAAAAAAATAGTTTTCTTGAATAATTTTTTAAACTAATTATATCTTCATGGAATAATTGTTAATGTAGTACATTTCTTATATTTTTTAAAAAAATAGCAGTTAAATAAATATGTAGAGTTAATAAAACTATTATTGTTGCATAGCAAATATTTTTTCCAAAATTTATTTTAAAAATACGAATGTAAAAATCAAATTATAAGGAATATTTTCGTAAATGTACTTGTAAACTTTTGTTATTTGAAAATATAGAATACTTCAGTCTTTATAGTAATTTTGAGTAAACATAGCACTACTCGAACTTATTTTTTTCCTCACTAGAATTGATAAAAAGAAAAGAAAAAAAATTACCTTATTAAAGTGTATAATTTCTTACAATATTAAGTTATATTTATACATCTTCTTAACAGAATTGTAGTTTCATAAAATGCAATATATTTATAAGTTAAACTTTATATACTAATAATATTGTTTATTCAGTTTATTTGGATTTTCATTAGTTCCATCAAGTAGTAAAATATATTGGTTGAATCATTTATCCTATATTAGAAAAGAAAGTTAATTAATTCAATAAGAATGCATTTAAAAATGAAATAAGAATAAATATTTTCCAAAAATTTCATGATATACTGAAATTAGTCTTCGTTTCTTAATGTACCGATAAATTTGAATTTTTGAATCAAGGGAATTTTGGAAATCAACGGCAAACATAAACAGGAAGTATAAGGCATGGAGATAAATTTTCATTTTAATGTATTTCAATATAAAACAGAATTTGCTATTTAGAAAAAATTAAAAATCTGATGTATTACATATATAATTGAAATTGCTTCTATCATTAAAATCAACAAATTTGGAAAAGATTTAATTTCTTGGACATTCAAAGCATCAAATGATTTAACTTTTTGTCATTTACATGCAATTGTATATTTCTACATGAAAACGAAGCAGCTTCTGTACTACTACTTGGTGTAGCAAAATAATTAAAATGAGTAATTCAAGAAATACTTAAATTCTTGGGACTTCAAATATATATAGATAATTATTTTATAAAAATACATGAAACTACTTTAAATACTATATTCAAATATGTGAACATGTAAATATGAAAATGCACAACACAGTTTAAAATTACTTATGAAAACTGTGTTGCTGTTCAATAAAGATTTTCTATAGAATTTCACAGTTTATTCATATTACTAACATTTATTCAAGAAATAAATTTATGTTAATGAGTATTCTTTGAAACTGTATTGCTCAAGACAGCATAAAGCTTTGACCTCACTTGAAGATGAAGTGATGAACATTTTATAGCTCTTAAAATCATCTATATATTTAAATTTATTTCAGCAAAGTCTGTTTGTCGTATAAGAATGATAGAATAAGTTAGCATATTTGATTCGCATTAAAACAATGCAAACATAGCATTTAAATACATTTTCTTCATTATTTATTTAAATCTAAATGAAATGAAATTCATATTCAATTAAATTAAAAATATAATAATTCCTATTATACATTAGTCATGATTTCTACTGTTATTCTTTTTATAGATATCTAAAGCTAAGGTATTCAATGGAGTCATAAGTTTTCAAGTTTCTTAGGTATTTCATAAGATTAATAAAACAATACCCTAGATGAAAGATAATAATTTTTCATTTTCCTGCATTTTAAACTGTAATACGTTGATAACATTTTCAATAGATAGATCAATATTTTAAAAGAATCATTTCTTCAACGTGAAAATAATGACTTATCGAAAAATTTTAAATGTAATTTTTAGAGATATTTAGAGCATTATAGTTAGTTATATTTTTAAAACATAAAAATAAAATTAATTTAAAATTGTCTCTTGATAATTTTTTTTTAAATTTAATTTTTTTTTGCTAAGAATTATAATATTTGATTAATGGATGAAACAAATAGGTGCTTTCTCTCTCTTTCAGGTGTTTCATAAATATCTAGTGTATTTAAACTGTAAAATCTTCTATTAATGTGTTGAAAAATATCTCAGAGTAAAATTTAATACGGAATTAATATATTAGTTATAAATATTCAACATAAATAACGAGTAAGAAGATAAAACAATGAAACTAACTTTATTGATAACATTGATGATTAGTTGATATGGGTACGTTTTATGGTCTTATTGTCAATGGACTTTTATATTTTTGCCAATCGTTGCACAAAGTATATCGCCATAGTATTCAACTTTGTTCTAGGTATTAACTATTTACCCATAGAAGTTATTGTTGCTGAAATCATAGACTTGAAGTTTAACATTCAATAGTGTCATTTTGTAAATGATGTTCTTAACAAAAGAAAAAAAAATCAGTTTGATGGCATCATATCAATTGATCTTAGGGATAAAGACTTTGTGCTCAATTCATCAACGTAAGTAGTAATCAAATCAGACGTTCAAATATGTTAAACATAACTCTAGATTACTCTAGCAATAGAGAAATTAAAGAAACAAAAATCTCATGTAAATACAAAAACTGAGTTTTAAATTTGGAAATTTTAAAGTATTCTAACATTTTTATTTATTTAATATAATTTGTTTAAATTTTGAAACAATAGTTGTAGTGATAAATTAACATATATATCAGTCAAAATTTAAATAAATACTCACTAGAAATTTTTAATACTACTGCCATTTTTCTATATTCAGTAGTATCTTTACAAAACATATAATTTATATGTGTTATTTTAAATTATAGCAAAAGGAATTTATGTGACCTAAAATAAATTTGTAATTATAATTTTCATACTATTTAAAACCTGTAATTCCGCATAAGCAAATATGAAATGTTTGATTACGTTAACATTTAATTGTAATATGCTTGACTTACATCCTAATTTACTAAACAATAGAATTAATATCATATTAATTTTATACTGTTAGGATAAATTTCGTGATATCGATTTTTAAACTGTCAAAGATAGATGTATTCTTGTTTCGACTCAGTAGGAAAAACTGTTGATAGATACCATAGCTTTAACAAAAATTTATGATAATCTTTACAATGTATCAATCAATATGTGATGGATACAAACATAGACGTAATTTTTGTAAAATTAAGAAACAATATTTCTAAACGAATTACTTATGGTAAATAGTCGCTAAAATATTGTATATACGTAACTGTGCATATACGTATTTGTATTTACACATAAATCATAAATTAAAGTATAATATAAAATTTTTACCTTAGAACAGTTTCAAACAACGGAAAAATATAAGATTATTATTCATTTAACAAGAGCAAGTTGTTATTATGAATTATTATAAAAGCTTTGAATTTTTTTAATCAATTTCAAATTTGTATTTAATAGATCTCACTTTATATTTGAAACAAACCTGTGCTTTTGGATGTAATAAGTTCTTCTGAATAATATTACTTAAGTTCTTAAGTTCATACATTTTAACTATATATATATATATATATATATATATATATATATATATATATATATATATATATATATATATATACATATACATATATATATATATACATATATATATATATATTTATACATATACATATATACATATATATATATACATATATATATATATACATATATATATATATATATATATACATATATACATATATATATATACATATATATATATATATATATATATATATACATATATATATATATATATATATATATATATATATATATATATATATATATATATATATATATATATATATATATATATATATATATATATATATATATATATATATATATATATATATATATATATATATATATATATATATATATATACATATATATATATACATATATATATATACATATATATATATACATATATATATATATATATATATATATACATATATATATATATATATATATATATATACATATATATATATATATATATATATATATATATATATATATATATATATACATATATATATATATATATATATATATATATATATATATATATATATATATATATATATATATATATATATATATATATATATATATATATATATATATATATATATATATATATATATATATATATATATATATATATATATATATATATATATATATATATATACATATATATATATATGTATATAATATTTGATTTTTAGTCAAACAGGCTGAATTGGGAATCATGTGATGCAGCTAGGAATAATTATATAACCAGTCAAGAATATTGTAAAATATCTTTCCATCTTTCCTGAGAGAAGGTTAAGTGAATCATACGAAAGGCTTCTGATTCAAACAATGTTGATAGAGAGCGGCTTTCCTGAGAGCTTGTGGTGACCTGAAAACTCAGAACAAGTACCTCTGAAGCTGCACGTTTAGTGAGCTATTCAGAGTCTTCTGTCATTATGAGTCCTTACGGTGGTAAGTGGACTAATGTCAGTGAGACCAACAACCTGCTCTTAGCACTTGGGTGTCTAGAGCACACATCATTAACAGCACCAAGTGTCAAAGCCTTTCTCATTTGCTGATAGAACAGTAGCGGTTGGCATTACCTCATTTAAAGATCGGATATAATGCAGATTCAAGGGAAAGTGTGTTTTTGAGCATGATCGAACAGTTAATTTGTGATTCTGTCTGAAAATCAATTATAGAATGTCTGACATTGTGTTATATATATTTATAAGTCAAGAGTCAGAATACCATTATATAACCAATAGACAAATACTATAATACAAGTCAATTTAAAGGCAATAAAGAATAGGAAAATACAAAAATACAGAAATATATCTAACCATCTAACCTCGATTCCAATACAAAAGTAGCTAAATAAAGGTAAGTCAGGAAAATAATCGGAAATAACAGAATATAAATTTAAATATAAAACAATAGACTTAAGACAAATATGAAAAAAATAATAAGAAGCATAAGGAGCTGGTCTTCTTCAGGAGGGATATGGTCAATTATGCAAAAGTATTATCCATTATCTATTACTCCTTGCATGTCAGAAAATAGTGTGTACTTCTTCTTCTTATTATTTATCATATCTTGTGTTAAATCTATTTCTTTATGTTTCAATATATATTTTTTTATCCCTAATTATATATATATATATATATATATATATATATATATATATATATATATATATATATATATATATATATATGTATATGAGTGCGTGCTTGCGTGCGTGTGCGTGTGTGTGTGTCATTATTTTATAAACCCATGCGCTGAACAACTATTTTTCACCATTTCATTTTGGCATAAAAAAATCTTGGTATTTTTTAATGTACAATTTTTGAATTTGTTGGTTAAAAATTCTTTATATAGTTCTAGATAATAATAGTATTAATAAGTAATTTAAAATATAATTTAATCTAGACGCGATATTTATTTTTGCAAATTACGAAATATTATAAGTGTTTTAAAATAACATATTTTCTGGAATTTTTATGATAGACAATTTTTTAAAGGTATTGATTAATGTGTTAAATTACACATTTGAATTATATACCAATTTATTGTCTAGCATCTTGAAATTTATTGCAATTGATTTTACATTTAGCATTAAAATGAACTAAAGAGTTTTTATAATTTTACTCACACTTACATTTTACAAGCACGATTTAAAATAATTATTTTAATTCTATATTTCCAAATTCATGAGAGTGTATAGTTAAAATATGATATAGTATTTTATTTTCATTAGAATCAATCCATCCAGAAACATTCCTTATATTTGAATTAATATGTAATTAAAAATAATTGTTTTTGTTTTCCTTGCCTGCTTCATTCATCTCTAAATACTAAAATGAAAAACAAATATATTTCTATATTTCAACATGATAACTATTTATTAAATACATGGAAACTAATTTCGTAAAAAAATGAACACTTTAACTATATTTTTATCTTTGATAATTAGCTTAGTAGAAATTATTGTTTTTTTAATTTTAAATGCTTTTGAGAATTTAAAATAGTCTATTGGGAATTTTTAATTATAATATAATTATTAAAATCTGCATGGAGAAACTAAACGCCTTTTGTTTCTTGACAATAGTATATTTCAGAAGTTAAAAATCGTGAACTGTTTACTCTCCATGTATAATTCTTCAATTTATTGTTCTATATTTTCTATTTTCACACACACACACACACATCGCACACATCACACACACACACCACACATCACAGACACACACATCACACACACACACAAACACACACGTTTTAATTTTTTTAAAAGTATTTGTATCTTATTTTAAAATTATTTAAAGATTATAAAAATTATTTTATGCAATTTTGGTAACTACTCATTATTATTTTATTAGATAATTAATTCTTAAATCATTAAAGTTTTATAAGTAAGTATTTCTCATCACATTTTACGTGTTAATTAGCAATAGTTTCTTTCAAAATTATGTGAATGCATTATAAAAAAAAATGTCTAATGATTAAACTAAGCAAAAAGTGTTTCATCCCATGAGAAACACTGTTCATATGTACTTTATTAGACATTTAGCAAATTTAATTAATATGCTTCTGGCTAAGCACATTATTTTTAATTACAAAGCTTTCATTAAACAACATTATTAATTAGTTTAGTTGATGGCCGTAATTAGTTTCTAAAAGTAAATTCATTTTAATAAATCATCTATTAAGTATGCTAAGGAGGATATGAAATATTAAAATAAATATCATCCTTTGTGTGTGTGTTTGCTTTCTTTAAAGATGAAAATTATCTTTTTAAAATATTATGGCAGTTACAAATTTATATTAATTAAATATATTTTTAATTTAAATTTAAAGTTAAGGTTTTGAATATATAAACATATTTAACAATTTTCAACTTTAAAATTTTGTAAAGTAATCTTAATTTGAAAAAATAAAATAATTGAAGTCATTTATTTAAAATTTAATAGTTTACGTTTTAAGGATCCAACACTTTATTTTTATCACGTGTTTTTTGTGTAATAACTTTACATTTATTCTAAAAAATAATGAACTATTGGCACTTTAAGTTTTCACAGGTATACTAATTACATCTTAATTTTCACATGTCATTTAATTAAGTACATGTTAATTAGTTTTTTCATCTTTCCGTTTACCTTTCATTTTTATATAAAAATATACTAAAAATATTCATTGGTATGAGTTGAAAATTAAAAAGATATTTGTATTTAATAATCTATATATTCTAAAAACTGCTATTGAATTTTATTAATTAAGAACTTTCATAATATTTTATTTCGAATAAAAATTTATTTTGAAAGCAGGTTTTCATCAGTAAACTCTTACTGACCGGAGCTAAAATAATAGACATCACTGTGCTTGATTTTCAATTTTGTCATATCACTTAAATTAATATAATTAATAAAATTTATACAGAATAATACATTAATTTACCTATACTACTATCAACTTCGACTTTGATTAATAGTATAATTATTGGTATGCTCTAAGAACCTAAGAAAGAATATATATATATAAGCTTGAGAATAAGATTCTTGATTCATATATAAATAATAATATATCGAAAATTCTTGAATTATGGGTTTTATATTTCTTAATTATATCAATTACTAAATTAAAATAATAAAATATATGCAAGTGGTTAATTTAAATACATTTACTGCATATATGTACATTGTTTAATATTTTTAACTGTTTTCTGATTTGTAAATATGCTTAAAATTTTAAAATATTATGGCAACGAAAGTTTATTCATATGAAATTCATAAATTAATGTGTATTTTCAGTGAAATATTTGATGTATTTAGGGTATTTAATATTGCTTAATTCACATAGTCAAATTAAATTTTTCATTTTTATTACTTTAAAAATTCCACATAAAAATAAGTGCTTATTTTATAGCCTGTTATATTAACTATTACGAATTTATTAATGTTATTTCTCATAGTTTAAAACCATAATTTTTGAAATATTTTTATCATTTATTTTCCATTTTTTTCATTTTCATAAGGAATTAAAATTTACTTTCTATTTTTTAATTGATAATTGAATATTGAATTGAGCTTCACCTCTTGAAAACTAGTTAATTATTTTTATTCATGTTTCTAAAACTATTTATTTGAATAGTATCCTAGAAAAGACGTTGTTGACAAATTATGAAATATTGGTGTACAATTATATATGTATATATATATACATATATATATATATATATATATATATATATATATATATATGTATATATATATACACATAAAATTCTATAACAATAAGTATTACATTAAATCATTTATAAAATTAACCATTTATGGTTGAACATATAAAGGAAAAGTAATAACTATTCCAGTTGAGTACAGTGAGAGAAAAAATGTTGATCTCGAGCTTACTTGTAATTCGAAGAGTCATTTCTTGAAGAATTATGTTAGTGCTCTGTTTAGCTAATCTTTGTTCCCCCATGAAATGATGAAGTTTTTTGACTTTTCAACATGTGATTTTTTTATACATAAACCACATTTTTAAGTCTCTAAAAAACACTTTTATTATTATTTTTTAAATCGACAAATTTTTTTTACGATTGCGTCAAATTTAATAGTGAGTTTAACATATGCATATGATATTTTGTTTTCACTGTTCTTTCAGTGAAAATAAATATAGAAAAATACCTTTAAAGAATATTTGAGCAAATATTTTTATTGAACTTTTACTTTCTCTACAAATAATAAAACAATTTATTTACAGAGAAACACAAAGGGTGTGAAGAATGCATCCTTCAAATCAAATTTAATTAGCTCCATTAAAAAAATTAATATATTAGTTATTTATTACTAACTATAATTTAATATTTCTCTTAAGTACAACGCAATTTTTTCTGTTATACATTGCTAACTAAATACTGAGTAAGATGACAGTTTTCATGGTATCAAAATAACCAGGAGGACTCTCTGTGCAAATATCAGTTTTTTTTAGTGCTCATACAAGTTTTTTACTCCCTGGGTCTATAGGTTCCTGTTCAGTCAAATGTGAAATCTCCATGTTCAGTTTCCAGCAGTGGCTTAGTGAGCATAATTGGCGTCCGGGTACAATACCTTTTTTAGCACCCCTTGAAAAAAATAGTTATACAATTTAAATATTGGAATTTATTAAGTAATAAGATCCTATATATATGTATATATATATATATATATATATATATATATATATATATATATATATATATATATATATATATATATATATATATATATATATATATTATATATATATATATATATATATATATATATATATATATATATATATATATATATATATATATGTATATAATATAACGAAATATAATACGTTATAAATACTAGAGTATAATTGTAATAAAAATACAATATAAATAATGACCGAATATTGTACCTACTATAAAATAATTGAAAATATATTAATTTAAAGTCTCAAGAACAGCTTTAAATTTAAACAAAATACAATTCTAATTTTTTAAAAAAAAACACTTAGATTGGATTCGGAAAAATGTCATTAGAATAATCAGACTTATGTGATTTAAAATGAATTGTAAAAAGATATTAATTTTATATACTAATACAATCTCATTTTGATAAACACAATCTTTTAAACATGAAATAATTCGTTTAAGTATCAAATATATAAGGAGATGTAATTATTTGCAATATATTATACTACACTATTAACATTTTTATTGCCTTTTCTGAAGTGAATTGATTAATATCATTATCAAAGTTGATCATTTCAAATTTTTCTTTTTCTATACTTAAGATTGTTAAATGCCACCGGCCACTTAGACGGTTTTGACTCATGGTGGATAATAGATAAGTCAAAATTAATTTTATTTTGCTGAATGAATGTTTACAATTTGCCATTGGTGCAGAAATAGTTAAAGGATTTGAGTGGCAACCTCTCTTATTCTCTCTATCTTGACCGTATGAGATAAGGAAGTTCTAATGGGATTTTAGATTTAATTTCCTTTCTACTGCTGAGTAACATCTTTCAGTCCCACATTTCCCTAAGATTTCTGTTCCATGGAAATCTGTATGAAAAAATTCACCCATCTTTTACATTTGTTAAGTACCCTGACTTAGCGCTCCTAAGGCACATGTCCGAGGCTTGATTCTAGGGGTAGGTCAACTTAACCTTTCAGTTGGTCGATCAACTGAGTACTAATCATGCTTGTGAACTAAAACCCGATGATTCCATTTTGGGCTGATCACCTAATCACCCTACACCAAACATTTTGACCAACTTCGGCCAATTAACCGAGACCCCAGTACCCTCGGTTAGGAAAACGGAAATGGGCACTGTAGGCCTTGTGATACGGATATTACAATTTAGAAGTCAGGATATTTATTTATTTATCAATCAATTAATTTTTAACTTTTAAGAAAATTGATTTTAATGATTTAACATTTCCCATTCATTTAACATTCATTTTAATGATATAACAATGTCTTAAAAAATTTAAATTCATTTTTTTCTAGCTTGTTAAACAATTGAAGTAAATAAACATTTTTCTTCTCTATTAATTGTGCATTATCTTATTCATGAATGACTCTACAAATTTTGATCATAGGTGTTGAACGTATAAAATAACTTATTTTAACAAATTTTCAAAAATTCTTTAATATTACTAACTTTACATACTTTAGCTATTTATTGCAAAATAATAATTGCACAAGACTTTATACCCTTAATTTAGGATCAATTCATCTGATTTTTCACAGTGATATCGTTTTAAATATTTCCTTTACCAAAGATTAAATTGAAAATTTTACTTCATTTTTTATTTCCTAAAATTCCAGTGAAAAACAACTTTAACATTATGGGAAATTTCGCATTTAAAATAGCTTTTTAAATTATACCATTCAGACTATAAATGTAAACCAAAATTATTTTTACTGTAAAGAATTTAAATCACAAAACGTAATATTGATAATTTATATTTCTTTTTTATACCATAACACCAATTTTTCTGATTCCAAATTTAGGAAACCTTTGTTAATAAATCTCTCTCTCTTTATCTGATTTTATTTCAGATAGTTAAATTATGCCATAGCATAATCAATACAAATTTCAGATAAAGTAAGGAACGCCAATGCAAACAACAAAATTATTTTGCAAATTTCTTAAATTAAAAACGAAACATTTTTACTTGAATTTACACACGTAAATTCAAGTAAAATTATGTATATTTTATATAATCATAAATTTTCAGCCAAACAATATATATTATGTTATTAAAAATATTTTTTTCTCAAAACCGATGCATTCCCTATTTTGCTTTCAAATTTTTTATTAATTCAAATTATTATCAAGGATTAAAAGTGCTGAGATAAAAAAATATATTTTAACTGTTATATTGCCTATTTTATTTAAAGAATTTTTTTTTCAATCAGTTATCATAGTTGTGAAAATTTTCTTCGTAATTTTAAGGCAATAAATAAAATAGCTTTTTTTTTTAAGATATTACAATATATTTTATCATTAAAATCAAAATTTATTTTTATTAAGGACCATATTGGTAGTGCTGTTCATGTATATGCATAAAGTTTTTTCTTTCAATAAATTTATTTAATTTAAAGACGATCTTAAAATGTTACAATGCAGAATGAGAAATATGTACGAGATCTTCATAAATTTCTTGAACGAATTTTCATATTTTTTTGTTTTTACATAAATTGAACTAATTAATTAAGAAATATATTCTGTATATTTAAGCATACCAAAAAGAGAAAAAAACGTTTAAAATGAAAAAGCATTTAAAAAGAACAAAATTTTTTAAAAAGAGAAACATTTTTACAGATTTTTAGCTTTTACCATTTGAAAAAAATAATTTTCCAATTTTAAGGAGATATAATGTAAACCCAACAAATCTTTAAGAGTCAAATAAAAATTATTTTCCTAAATAAAAATATTTAAACATTAAATAAATAACTTTGAAAGAATAGTTTTAACTAATAAGTAATTTAATAATTAATTTTCAAATCTTTACAAGGAGATGTTAGTAAATATTTATAGCAGCAAAAATATGAGATAAGTATATAAATCAAAAAAATACACAGTACACAAAAATATACTTACGGCAATAATATTTTAAATGTCAAAACACCAGATTTTCAAAAGTTTATATTTTTGTTCCTGATGAAGGGACGTTTAGGAAGAAACGGATTGCTTACCGTGTGAACAATGAAAAGGAAAAAAAAGTTTGTGTTTTTAAAGAACTTAGAAATAATTAGTTCTCAATCCCCTCCCTTTCGATTTCAGCAAGACACGTCCCTACGCGGCATACTGTAGTGCTATTTTACGAAAAATTCCCCCCTTTCATTGAACGTAAGCCTGGGACCAGACACAATATTTTGGACAAAGCAAACTGCTGTATGAAACACGTTTCAGTTGGAATTTTCTCACGAGTGTAACGCGACACTAGACTGAAAGGCTTCAATAAAACCTGAGATAAAAAAATATACAAGGGTTTTATTTTTATTTTGGGACAATGGATAATATAATTCGTAAAGTCTAAATAACAACTGAAACTGATCTTTCTATATCATCGTTTCTTGTTAACTTAAGTAAAATCTAACTTTTTTGATGTTATAAGTACATTTAAATTCTTGCAAGTGTTTCAATTAATAATATTTCAGTTATATATGAAATTTTCTTCTTTTGCAAATAATTCTATTATATAGTCAAAATAAGATTAAATTTTCACATTTTTTATCATAGAAGGAAATCAAAAATATCTACGAAATACTGCTAGTTAAATAAAATGATTTAGTCTCTTTTCAGAAATTAAAAATAACATATTAAAATATTTCAAATTACTGAAATTTCGACAAAAAAACTTTAAGTTTTGAATAATTATAACATTTAGAAAGGTCTAATGGAAATTATGTTCTTTCAATGTTTTTATTTTTTATTGAAAAAAACAAACTCATTTGTTTTGTTAATATTATTGTTTTATCACTTTTTTAGTATACTAGTTATCTTAGACAACCTGTATGACAATTAGGACTCATAAAGGGCACTGTGAATCTTGGCTTATTCTCAAAATTAATACATATACATGTCTTTCAGGAGCTTACTCTTCTATATAATGTTCCTAAGTTAACAGACCCAAAACTTACATATAACATTAACACAAAGGTAAATAATTTTATATTAAAATGAAAACCTCTCATATGCATAAAAATGGAACTGACTAATCTAATATTCCAGAAATTTTATATGAAAAAATTAGTGTATTTTCGTTATTTACACATTTACAAGATTTGTAGTACAAAACAATAGTATCAAACTTTGAGCAAAGTATGAAACTTAAAAAGAAAAGGATTAAAAGAATGAAAATGGATAATCTATCTGATTAAGAAATGAAAATCGAAAGTAAGGTTAAAATAACACAATTTTAAAAGGAACTAAGCCATGCAAAATTGTTATTATTAAAGAAATAAGAGAATAAGAGCTTCGCTCCTGAAGCTCTTCCTCATTTTTCATTAACAATCTCTTCTCTTTTCCAAATATAATTCTTAAGTTTTATTTTTTTCCCTCCTATCGCAAAATTTATTTTTCCGAATAAAATTGATATTATGATAAAACTAAGCTAGAAATTTTCTGAAAAATTTTGTTTATCATTGAAATGATTTGGCGCCTCTCTGCAAGTTGCGCCATGGGCATAATAGCCCCCTTGCCACCCATTGCTACACTCTGGTTTCCAGACATGCTTGGTACTTAGTATTATCAACTCAATGAAGAAATGAAAAGCAGAGTCAACCTTTCCCGTATCTCGTACTTTTTAAGAGCTACTCCTACTATAACATGGGATTATTGGTTTTATTCATTATCTTAAATATAATTTCTTACATACTGAAAAAAATATACGCACATAAGCTAAAATTTACATGATGAAAAAAATCCTGCATTAAAAGGCATTGGCTTTTGTGTGTAAACGTTCTTTTCATAAATTGCAAACAGTAGGATTTATAAACGATAAACTAGTACAGAAGCTCCGTCCGTTTAGTGACCACTGGTTTACTTTGCCTAAAATACATTACTGGCCATTAAAATTACTACACCAAGAAGGCGACATGCTACAGGCGTGACATTTATACGAAAGGAAGAAAGTGCTGTGATATGCAAATGATTAGCTTTTCAGCGCATTCAGACAAAGCAGGTGCCAGTAGCGACACCTACATTGTGTTTAAATGAGGAAATTGTTCAGCCGGTTCCTCATACACAAATTGCATTTGAACTTTGTTGCCTGGTGAAAAGTTGCTGTGATGCCTCGTGAAAGAAGGAGAAATACGTACCAGCACGTTTCTGACTTTGATAAAGGTCGAATTGTAGCGTATCGGGATTGCGGTTTATTATATCGCAGTATTGCTGCTCGCGTCGGTCGAAATCCAATGACTGTTAGCAGAATATGGAATCGATGGGTTCAGGACGGTAATACGGAACGCCATGCGGGATCTCAACGGCCACCTATCACTAGCAGCCGAGAAGACAGGCATATTATCCGCATGGCCGTAATGGATCGTGCAACCACGTCACGAGCCGTGAGTCAAGAAATGGGGTCGTTTGGAAGACAAAAAGTGTCTGCACGAACAGTTCGACGACGTTTGCAGCACCATGGATTCTCAGACCATGGCTGCGGCTTCCCTTGACGCTGCGTCATAGACTAGAGTGCCTTCAGTGGTTGATCAACGACGAACCTGGGCGCACGAATGGCGAGACATCATCTTTTCAGATGAATCCAGGTTCTGTGTACAGAATCATGATGGTCGCATCCGTATTTGGCGGCATCGTGGTGAACGCACACTGGCAGCGTGCATTCGTCATCGTCATTCTGGCCCATCACCTGGCGTGATGGTATGGGGTGCCATTGGATACACGTCTCGGTCACCTCTTGTTCGCATTGACTTTGCTTGGAACAGTGCACGTTACATTTCTGGTGTGTTACGACCCGTGGCTCTACCCTTTATTCGAGCCCTGCCAAACCCTACGTTTCAGCAGGATAATGCCCGACCGCATGTTGCGGGTATTGTACGGACCTTCCTTGATACGGAACAGGTTCGGCTGTTGCCCTGGCCCGCATGTCCTCCAGATCTTTCACCAATAGAAAACGTCTGGTCAATGGTTGCCGAGCGACTGGCTCGTCACCAAACGCCAGCCACTACGGTTGATGAACTGTGGCTTCGTGTTGAAGCTGCATGGGCATCTGTACATGCAATCCAGTCTCTTTTTGACTCAATGCCCAGGCTTATAACTGCTGTTATTACTGCCAGAGGTGATTGTTCTGGGCACTGATTTCTCAGGATCTATCCAGACAATTTTTTTGAAAATTTAATGACTTGTTATATATCTATGTACCAGATGTGGTTGTTCTGGGTACTGATTTCTTAGGATGTATCCAGCCAAATGTTTTGAAAATTTAATCACTTGTTATATATCTAGTATAATATATTTTTCCAATAAATATCATTTTGTTATCTGCATTTCTTCCTGGTGTAGCAATTTTAATGGCCAGTAGTGTAGATATAATTATTTCATTAATTTCTTAAAAAATTTATTATAGAATTTATATTTTCTTATGTATATTTATTATAGTATTGTTATATAATCAATGACTGATGTTTATACTTTTGCAAAGTAAGTAAAGTATAAAAGTTTAAACTATAATCTAAAAAAGTGTTTTAACGTAATTAAAATTTTTTAAAGTCCTATTGTGAATTTTTTAAAAAATATACAAATATATTTCTGAATATAATTTTTATTTTTCCTTGATTCCCTCTTGAAATATAGAATACTTTTATTGCATTTAGAATTTGTTTAATTATGATCCAAAATTTATTTACGTCTTTCAATTATAAAATAAAATACTAAATGACATTCTATTATTTTTAACATCTCTATGTTTCCCTTATTTATAAAGTCTTTTTTTGCAAAAAATATTAAAATATTTAGAATTTGGTCAAAAATTAAAAATAAAATAAGCAAAATGCTTTTTAGAAATCTTCATTCAAGAAAAAGTTATATTCTCGCTTTATGTAATAAATAAAATATCATAACATTTTACTTATTATTTTAACACACACATATATATATTTAATTACATAATATCATATTTTAAACAAAATTTGTTTTTGAAATTACATTTTATAAATGTATGAATCAATATTTCAATCTAGTAAAATGTATTTATTAAAGTAAAATAGTTTAATTTGAAGGACAATACTTACATCTAAATAAAATGTGCAATTTAGTCTAAATGCAAAAGGAACTTTTTACATAACTTTTTATAAAAATATCAGTTTCTTAAATTATTAAATTAACTATTTTGACAATCATAACATATATTTCAAACAAATGTTTAAGAAATTTTCAATTGTTTGAATATCTGTAAATCTGTTTATTTATTAAAAAAAATTGCACCATTCACTGAAATATAATATGATAATTTAAATATATCTATCAAAAATTATATCATCAGTTTGATATTTATAGAGATATCACAAAAGAAAATACAAATTTTTACATAATAATATTTGTGACAAAATTATATTAAAATATATTGAAATAAACTTTCATAACGCGTAGAAATTATTTTCACTGAAAGGATTTTACTGCAGAGAAATCAAGAAATCCATATAAGATATTCAGATACGGTATTTCGAAAGGATGGAACCAGAAACTTAGAATAACAATCTTAATAGTACATTGAAATTGCGCCTTAGATAAATTGCGAAGCTGTGTGAGCGGGATTCATAACACATTCTAGGCATTAGCAGTTGTTTCACCGAATGTGCTTGCCTTAACGAGTTTCATTTCAGGTTGAATTGCTCGAGACAGCAAACAACCTTCGACCTTGTTTACTGGAGAAATTAATGACTGTAAGGAAATAAGATGTTGCAGAATCATGCATTTTCACATTTACCGCAAAGGATTCTTTGGATAGTTTCCTACATCGAGTAAAAATTGCTGATTTAGTGGTATTTCGGAACTGTTTCTTGACTTATATTCAAGTGTTATTTCCTTTAAGTTTCTTTGAAACCCAAATAATTTAATACCACTCATTTTGAATTTAATTTAATTCAAATGACAAGATAATCATCCATTATTATTCGATGATCATATAACTTAATGTGAAACAAACATAGTATATTGATCGTGTGAGCTTATACACACACAAATCTATATACACACACACATATATACATATATATATATAATATATATATATATATATATATATATATATATATATATACATATATATATATATAATATATATATATATATATATATATATATATATATATATAAATACATATATAAATATGTATATATATATACATACATATTTATATATATAATATATATATATATATATATATATATATATATATATATATATATATTATACCTACATATTTATATATATAATAAATATATATATATATATATACATATATATACATATATATATATATACATACATATACATATATATATATATAATATATATATATATATATATACATACATATTTATATATATAATATATATACATATATATATATATAATATATATATATATATATATATGTATGTATGTATATGTATATTTATATATATATGTGTGTGTGTCTATATAAATTGGACACTTTTGGAAATTTTTAAGTTTTCGAACTTTGTTTGCTTATAGTAAATGTTACATTTCGCAAAATGCAAACTTATATCAATCATTTTAAAGAGAATTTATTATTAATTTCAATACAAAACACAAAATTCATTTATTTGCAATACAAAAAAGTTATATGTACTTTAATGTAAAAAAGAAAACACAGTTATGAAGTGGTTTGTAATGTCTAGCTTTCCTAGCCAGTCACTGTTCTTGTTCGGAGAACCAATCAAATGTTAGTAACTGCCAGTAGAAGCTGACATCATGTTTACACTTGAAACAATCCATTATTTTGCTTTGTTCTGTAGAAGGAGGACCTGTTTGTTATACACTGCAATTACAAGTAGGAATTTTTGTGAAAACTTTTAATATTTAGTCAAGAAGCAATGACACCAAATAAAAGAGTAGATTGGATACCTAGAAAGAAATGAAATATTATTGTGTAACGAGAAAGTGGTCTTTCCTATGCTGAAATTGTAAGACAGATGGGTGGTTCAATGACTTCATCTAGAGTCCGAAAGTTTTATTTACGATATCAGGAGGCAATTTCAATAAAATAAAAACAATTAATTAATTAATAAAAAAAAGCAGGAAACGACCGAAAAAGAGGCATCACATCTATTGATGACAAAATAATAAAAAAAAAACTATGTCTCCAAGATAGGAAAATCTCATCAGTTGCCACCAGAAGTGATCTGAATGATGCTGGTGTTTCTGTCAGTCCAAAAACAATCAGGAGAAGATTAACAGATGTTGGACTGAGAGGTAGAATTCCACGAAAAAACCTTATCTTAATTTTCAGCAACGAAGAAAGACTACAGTGGGCAGAGGAACACATTAATTGGACAGATGATCAGTGGTCACTAGTTATATGGAGTGATAAAACTAAGCTATAATTATTCGGTAGTGATGGGCAAAAATTATGTAAGATGTAGAATAGGAGAAGAGCTGCATCCTGACTGCATTCAAGCAACTGTGAAGATCACAGTTAGTTTAATGATTTGGTCATACATGACAGCAGATGGCATTGGTCGCCTTCATGTCATCAATGGTACGCTGAATGCCAGAAAATACAGTGACACTATTCTAGAACCAAAACTTCTACCTTCCTTCAGCGATCTCTTTCCCAACAATGCTTCGTTTATTTTTCAGCAGGATTCTTCTCCTTGCCACACGGCCAAAATATCGAATGAGTGGTTTTGTACAAAGAACAATAAATTGTTGTCATGGCCAGGAAACAGTCCTGAACTGAATCCAATCGAAAACTTGTGGCACCGTTTGAAAACTCTTGTCCAAATCAGACACCCATCAAATAAAAGGGAACTAATTAAGGCTATAATTGTTTCCTAACATCATGTAACAACGAAAGAAGAGCTTAAAACTCTTGTCGGCTCAATGAAACGTCGATGTGAAGCTGTAAACAAAAATAAAGGGTACTCTATTAAGTACTGGTAACTCACTGCAATCATCACTATATCTGATGTATATCGATAACTATTATCGCTTAACTTTTTTTGTATTGCAAATAATTGAATTTTGTGTTTTGTATTGAATTCAGTAATAAGTTCTCTTTAAAATGATATATACAAGTTCGCATTTTGTGAAACGTAACTTTTTCTATAAGCATACAAAGTTCAAAAACATAAAAATTTCCAAAATTGTTCACAATTTGGGCCACCACTATATACATAATGCACATGATCATGTAACTCTACTTCAAACTACCTTAGGACAAGGAAACTTATGATGCTTTGAAAGATATATATATATTTCCTTAAAAATCTCAAAATTACTTTATTATTTTCCTTTTAATTTACTAATGCATCTAGGCAAAGCAGTGGCTTATATTTACATTTTCCACGATGATCATTATTATTTTAAAACCTTGATGACGTGTCTAGTTAAAACTACGTACTCAGTAAATGAGGTACACTCATTAAAATTAAAAATGAGCAGTCATTAAAATTGCATTAAGTTTCTCACTGATTATATCACATTATCTTTATTACTTCGATTTCTAACACAGATACTTAGTAATTTTTTTTTGTCTTTTTAATTGCAACTACATTTTATATAGACATACTCATTAACAAACATTTTACTGACTAATTTCTAATGTTCTTATTTTCGGATATCTGAACAAATTTCATTTTAATTAACAGATTTTAAATTATTGTTTGAAAAGTTAAAAACACAGATATTTATGAAGACTTGGAACATATCTTTCTTTAAACTTTTTATTTATTATCTACAAAATTTAAATAGCTCTAAAACTGATTTCCTCATTAATTTTCTTTCTATAACCCCAACACACACACACAATTAAAAACCAAATTTTAAAACAGTTAATTTTTTTAAATCTGCATATAAAAATTCAGGTCATGAAAATGTATTGTTTATTTTTTATCTCTGAATTACAATTCCTGTTGTATTCAATATAAAATAAAACATTGCATATATTTTTAGATTGCAAAGTTTAAAAATGTAAAACATTTCATAATTAAAGACAATCTCTATTAATCAAATCTCAATTAATCTCTTGCTTTATATTTATTACGCAGTGCATTTTTTTTTCAAAACTATATATATATATATATATTAAATATACAATTCCCGAATTTTCTTTAATGTTTGCTCGTCTACGAGTATTGTTTCAGCCGAAACTTTATCTTAAATATACGTCTTGCATGTTTAAGCTCCTGTATACTCGTAGCCTGGGAAGTTGGTTTCCGTTTTTAAGAGGCAGTAAGTTCAAATCCCGACACAACTTATCATTTGCCTTGTTCTCTAATAGCAATCAGAGACTTATGTTGTGGTCACAATATCGTCGATGTGAAATGATAACTCGGAGATGGCAATTCAAGTCTGTTTGTTCCTTTTCTTCGAAATTTTGAAAACCAATCGATTTTCTCATCTCCGATGGCATATCCATTTAGTGTCCTACTACATAAAGTGGTCTCACTTCTGTCTCTTTTAGAGCAGAAAGGTGGAAATCTTAGTAGTTGGACAGTTTAAATAGGATGAATGTTTCTAAATTTCTTAATTATTTAGCATTGAATGGGAATTTTATTTAAGAATTTTATGTCTTTTGTGCATTAATTTTAATGAGGATGAAATGGTGATTTTAGATGTGTTTTGCTGATCTTGTTTTACTGAAGCAGGAATTTTAAACTTTCCTGAAATATGTACGAAGAAAAAATATAACTTGTACCATAATATAAAATAATTAAAATCATATAACTAGATTAAATAACTGGAAACTTATATAACATGCTTCAGCAATTAGGCTTGTAGTTGGCAAGTAATAATGCAATTATTAGTGCATTTACAGTAAATGACACTATATTAGTTACTCTATCTCCTTCAATTTGATTTTTATGTCTTGTTTCAGTAAAATAGTATTGTGTTCAAATGTTAGAATAACAATAAGCGTAAAAATCGAAAGCAGAATAAATTTGAAATAAATTGCGAAATTAAAAATAAAACTAAAAATGAATGTTCTAAATTAAAATCCTTATTGGCCTGAATGGTTAGGGCGTTGGTCTAGTTACTGAAAAACTGCGAATTCTAATTCAAACTCAACTGAAGATTCGACATATTCCTCAATGGTAAGAGAGCCATTAAAAGTATGTTATGTCTGTTCTCTCCTTCATGTGAAATGGGACATATGTAGGGCTGCATGCAGAGTCTGCAGCTATTCTGCTTGGTCACTACTTATAAATTATTAACATATCCCCCCTTTCGAGCTAACTGGATTTAGTGGATTGTGTAGCTGCTATGACATCTACCTCTAATTAATTAGAATTAGTTATTTTTAAATGAGAAAACTCTAGTATCTGCGATTAAAATAATTGTTTAAATTGTTAAAGGAGTTGTCTCTGCAGATCATTGCATGTCACTTATTCTAATTTTTGAATGTCATAAATAATCTCTCGGTGTTGTGAGATTTTTTAAATTGATAAACGTTTTGGTCGATCAACGATATCGAGAACTGATTATAACATTTAAGAAATTAATGAAATATTACTTAAAGATTGGTATGTGAGGGCTTAATGATGTTAAAATTTTGACACAGAGATACAGTAAAGAAATTAACCAACAATTTGGATATGACAAAATTTTTCTCAAGAATGACTTGTATTAAAAATTCAAAAGTCATTTAAATAATATTTTGAAATATTTATAATTTAAAAAAGTTAATATTGTTCATTTATAGTAAAACTGCATATTATTCCCTTAGAATATCAGTTATTTTAAAATCATACTGATAGGCTGAAATGTACTTTGATTTTAATTTTGGTGATTCCATGAATTATATCTACATTTTTCTTTTAAATGTAATTGTGAAACACAAAATAGTTTTTGAAATATTTAAAAAGTTTTTTTTAATTAATTTTGTGTTTCTGGTTATAAATTAATGACTCGTTTGTAATGTTACATTTAATATAGCTGTAGTTCATGATTAGAATTTAGAACACATCAAATCTAGTTTGATCGAAATAAATAAAGTTTTTTTTTTCCTTTTTCCATAATTCATAATTTATTTTATCAAGCAAATCAACTTAATCATAAAGAAATCTAATATGCCAAGATACACAAATATGATGTTTTAGCTTCACTGTAATTGGAAATTTTTAACCTTGCCTTTACTTATTTTGGTATTAAAAATCTCATCTTACTTTTTAATAGTAAAGTCTAAAAATTTGTAAAATCTACATTGAAATAAAGCCAAGTACTTATTATATATTTTATTAGTTAGTGTTTGAGTTAGGAAAAAATTTACTAAATTAAATGTAAATTTTATATCTTTATAAGCGATATAAAATCAAAATGAAAAAGCTTACTTTTGTTATTTACTCCACTTAATTTTTTATTTGCATACTATAAATAAATATTAGCCGATTTCTATGAATTTACGTTATTTCATATATTTTCACAAAATCTGGATCTATACAGAAACTCAATTTTCAAAATCTTTACAAATGGGTCCTAATAGCTCTGAATTTTATTGATATGATTTGCTATTAGAAATGATGAAATTACAAAATTATCTCTCTCAACCTTTAATAAGCTTCACTTCTCAGTTTAACTGCTAGATATAGAGGAAGATTTGGAAATTCCGTTTGATTAAGTAAGGAATTACGCTTTTAATGGATGAATTCTCCAGCTAAAATACATGATTTCCCATTAATTAAACGAAAGCATTTATCAAATGGGAACTCATACGCATCAGAAAGTATCTACAATAAATATATGTAAATAGATGATTTTAGTTATGTATAAATAAACCTAAAGATGAAAGGCAATTGTAAAATGTTTTGAAATCAATCGATTTCATAAAATTTATGTATTTCATAAAACAAGCACTTGAAATATATTATTTAAATTTTATACAATTCCAACTATATAACTTCATTAAATTTTAAAATGTTTACATTCCTTTTTTTTATGAGTAAACAAAAATGTTGAGAGTCCTTGTTTGTTACTTTCATTAATTTTTTGTAACTTTCCTTTTTCATCTACCTTTTTCCCTTTTTTAATTTTAAATAATTGAAAATTTTTTAAATTTTGATTGGGAACTTTTTATGATTCCTAAGATTTTATCAAAACTATTAACTAGTGCACATTGTATTCAAAGTAATGAATAATTAATCCGTAGAAAGGGAATTTTTTTCATTTCTCGTTCCTTTTCGTGATCTAAAATTTGGATTTAAAAAGTAAGATTATAAATATTTGTGAGATGAAAATGTAGCTGAAGATATATCCCAGAATAAACGATGGACTTTCATACATATCTCTCTCTCTCTCTCTTTCTATAACTTAGAAAATAAAAATATTATAAAAAATATTACGATAATCTATCTTTGAATATCTTAATATTAGAAATAATATTAAGGTATTCAAAGATAGATTATCGTAATACTCATATTTCTTTGTGGTTAATAGAATTGTAATGTTTAATTTATTTTTGGTTACTTTATTCAATGTCATTTGATTATTTTATTGACTGAAACTTTTGTGCAAACAATGCTGAGGAATTGAATATTCAAAATAAGAATCAAAGTTATTAATGTCAGTTATATGTCATAAATAATTTTGTACTTTTTAAGTGACAAATATTTAATATGCAAAAATAAAATAGAAGAATAAAATCTAATATTTCAAAAGAAAAAATATATATGTGTCTTTTTTTTAGACAAGGAAAGGAAAACTGTTTTAACGTATCAACTTCTGAATATGTTAAATTATAAAACTAAGTTTTTTATACAATATCCCTACTGAAAACATAGTTTATTATTGGCATGCCTTTAATATTTAATGTTGAATGATTGTTTAACATGAAGTCAAAGCATTTCAGGTAAGCTAAGAAAATAAATGTAAATTAGCTCATGCAGTTCTTAGAACTTAAAAAAAGGATCATATTAAGCGTCATTTGTAGCTAACAATAAATGTTCAGTAATATTTGTTAAATTTTGAATCATATGGTCTATATTAAATTTTATATCCTCATCGTACACAGTATATGTGCATATTTTACAATGATTTTACCAGATATTAAACGATTCTTATGAACTAATGTTATATCGTTTGAATTTTATATCCAATTTTATAAGAGATGAAAATCTCATAAGCAGTTGTCTAACCGCAACAAAAACTTTTAAATTTTGTCAAATAATATCTTACTCAGGGTCTCTGATAATTATTTGCGATCATACTCACTCAAGGTGATCAATACATTTTATATATCTGCTATTTTTATATTATTGTTTATAAAATTTCAATAGATTTAAATAAATATACTTTCTGTAAAATAAATAAATTCTAGAAAATATCTTTACATAATTTAATACACTAAAGAAAAAAAAATTTAAAGATAATGTTATTATGCACCTTTTTATCCAATGAATCATAAAGAATTTTGTTGAAAAAGACTTAATAAATATTGTAATGTTTTTGTGTTAGAAATTCATTCTTTGTCATTACTTAAATTAAAATAATAACCACTTTCACCTTAAAGATTAAGAAAAATGTTAATTCTTTATTTGAAGATAATGCTTTTATAAATATACTAATTACTGATTTTGTAATAAAAGCTAACTGATGCACATCTTTGCATGATTATTTAACACTTATATACAAAATAACATGTAAAACCGAGCCGATGAAATATTTACATAGAGCATCAATATTGTTTAAAAGAATTGCTTTCAAATATCTTACTGAATAAAAATAATTTGAAAGAACTTTAAAAATAATATTTTTCTTTTAAATTTTATATAAAAGTTAAGAAAACACAGAAGTGCTCCAGATTAATACAATTGCATGTAACTAATATTAATAAAATATCTAAGAAAATTCATTTTCGATGGTATCATTAAAAATGCACTTGTCAAAATAATATTGTTCTGCCGCATTTATATATAGAGCAATTTAAAATAAACTCTCTTTGATAGCAATAGAAAGACTTATCGATACTAATCAAAAGAATAAACATGAGATCATTTTAAATACGTTATAAATATTTTTGATAATCGAAATGAACAATTTATTTATTGAAATATGATGCATTTTCAAGTTTTTAGCTTTTTCAAGTTATTCACAAATAATGTGGTTACTAAGTTATTGTGAAGGGCTATGATCTCTTGAAACGTTGTGGTTTTAGTTTGCATTCATATTTAATTCTCTTTTCAGAAAATGAAATACAGTTGCTGGTATAAAAAGTAAATAAGCAAAAATTATTTCTTTGTGTATTTCTTTTATCTTATTAAAGTTTCGAATTGAATAAAAATACATGTATTCTTGAATTGCGTACTCTTATACTTCTCATTAAAATAAGTGCCACCATTCTTAGAGAAAACTTATTGAAATAAAATATATTAATGTATAGGAAACTAAATGTAAAGGATAAATATTGAAATATCATATGACAAAAAGATAAATTGAAAGCGCATGTATTTACTGAATACTAATCATAAACATTTTCTGTCAGTAAACTAGGTTGAACTAACGCATGCATATTTTCTTTAATAATATAGAGGAAATAAAAGTTGAAAATTTAAGAACCACAAACAACAAAAATTATATTTATTTAAACTTATTGTGTATTTTCATTTATTCTCATTTTTATTAGGTATAGAATATCACATAAAGTTATACGTAATAAATATGTAACAAAGTTTGTGAAATTTTTCATCAATTAATTGTTTTAACATAATAAATTCTTTTTTACGACTGTTATAAATTTAAAATTTCGTAAATTTATCCATAACTTTTAATAATTTATTTTCATAGTTAATTCATCATCTTAATATGCCCTAAGTATTTTGAAGAATATAATTTTATATCAATATTCAAAACAATTCAGTGTATAAAGTATTTTTACAATGATTTATATTAATTTTATTTTCCCCAAATATAAAAAATAAAAATATAGAATATCTAATAAAGAAGAAAAAAAATATTATAGAATTCTTATATGGGAAACTAAATTGAATTTTTTTAAAAAGATATGACATCACATTAAGGATGAAATCCTTAATGATTTTAGAAGTAAAAATGAACTGTAGCTTTTTTATTTTAAACAATGTAAAAGGAATTTAGTATAGCTAAATTTTATAAAGACAATTGATAGAAATTTGGTTTGGTATAAAACACCGGTTTTTATCCTTTGGCAGTCTGTTAAAAATTTAAATTCATTTAACTAAGACATATGAGTTTATAATAAGATAAAATTATATTCCTTATTTTCTTTAATTCGTATTTATATTTACAATTTGGAAACAATCGTTAATGATAAATGTTAAAATACAAACATATGTTAAATAGTTTTAAATTTGTAATTGTTTATTAAAAGTGAAAACAGTTATTATGTTGAAACGAAAATTTAAGGCAGTATGAGATAGGTTTCTATTATAAAACTAAAATTTCTATTCTTAGAGAGATTTCATATATTTTAAAAAATTCATTTATATTTATAATAGATATATTTATGCATAAATATTTATAATTCTTTAAGTGTATTTATAAAAATAGCAAATATTACTTTAAAAATTTATAAACTGTAACTAGTTTAAAAATAAATTATATGTATATATATTATCTAAATCTGTCATTTATAAATAAATTATTTATATTAAAATATATTGCTTGTAAAATATTTACTTTCAACGTCAGTATAAATGAACTGTATTTCACAGTAGCTTATACAGATGACACAAATAGAAGCAAAAACATTCTTTCCAATATTTCATTGTTGAAGAAAATAATTACTAAGTTATAAACCCTTTATCAGAATAAAATTCTATTTTAAAATTTCATTATTTACACCAGATATTGCATATTTTCCCTTCTTAAATCAAAAGAAAGTTAACTTCATTAGTTACTAGTTAAATACAAATTCTTATAACTTCATTACTGTTTTTCAAACTGGAACATCAAAGATCTTTCTTCCTTTAAAATAGCCTCATCATTTTTTTATTCATAAAAATTCCCATGTGTATGATAATGCCATATGACTTGAGTTATCAGAATTATCCTTATTTAAGTAAAAGTCATTTAATTTCAATACCACTTTCGAAGATGTCATAAGTTCATTGCTGCCAAAGGAGGCACGATAGGAACTCATATTCTTTATTTACTATTTGAATAGTTAATATGGGGGGGGGGATATTAAATGTTCAGTACAATTGATGAGAAATAAATTTACTTCTTAATGGAAAATTATTGGTTTATAACAAAGAAACAATTGGAAACAATACACTTTTTTATTATACTTATACCACTATTTTTTTTTCAGAGTAATATGTATGGTTGTCTCGGTGTTCAATTAGGTTGACAAATCAATTGTGTTATTTCTCTGATAAAAAGAAATCAGTTATCACAATCTTAAAATTGTTTTAGTATATTTATAGTGGCATTATAAACATACCAAATATGCCAATCTACTAGATTAGCACAAAATAAGTTTAAACATTTATATTTTTATTTTACCTATTTAATAAGGTTTCAAAGTTACAAGGTGAAAATGTGTCTCCGATACTCTTTTAAGTACTCCTTCGAATAATTCTTAAGATAAGAAATGATAATTCATACAATTTAACTCGTAAGGAATACCAACAAACATAGAAAAGGTTAGGCTGATTTTATGTTTTTACACGGAATAATAATCTATAATAAAAACTGAAACATTTTATTTCTGCACGCATCGCTGTCGGATAATAAGTATACAAATTTTCAAAATAACTGATCCGATAATTGGCTTGCTCGAAATGTTCTTAAAATTTTTACCTACATGGCTTTGAAACAGGCAGATATTTCTTCGTTCTAATGAATGCAGATGTATAGATAATGATTAGTATAATGCTGATTAACAATGATCAAAATCATTTAGAAACATAATGTTATATTCTTACATTACAAATATATTATATTTTTATTCTGTATAATTTAACGAAGCATGAAATGTTTGTTATAAATACAAATAAATGTGTCTAAAAAGTAATTAAGCTTTTGTTCTTGATGTTTCAAGTATATTTTGTATGCTCCTTAATAGAATTTTAATAAAAGGCTCATTCCATTTAAATATGTGAATATTTTTTTAAAAATTGGTAAATATTTCGATAATATTCATTATCGTTTATGTATATGGTTATCTACTGTACAGCATAGTTGTGTGTATGCATGCATGCGTGCGTGGGTGGGTGTGTAAGTTTTAAATATTTTATACTCAGTTATATTAATATTATTAAAAGGTTTTATTGATTTTAATTGTTTAGAAAAATTATTAAAAATATAAAAATTATATTCAGATTTTATAATTTAAACTGACACGAATAAATATGTGGATTCCAATTTCAACTACAAGAATATAATAATGAGAATTGTATATAGCTTGATAATAAACATAAAACTGAATAAATTATGGTGGTACGTTTTTTGTAACTGTCAAAAAAATTAATTTTAAAATATTAAATCGAAATTTTGCATTATTTAATTCAAGGAATGCAGAAGTTTCTGGAGGATAAAGATATTTTACTAATATATTTTCCGAAATTAAATCCTAAAATCTACACTTTGTAATGTAAATAAAAGTATTAAAAATTTATAGAAAATTTATAAGGATTTTTTATTCGATACAGATCTCAATTTATAAAACAAGAATATATGTATTTTCAAACTGAAGAGAAAATTATTTGTCCTGCAATATTTAGTTTGAAAACGGTTCTTTAGTTAATAATGATGTTTATATTTAGTATGTGGAATAATAAGTTTTTCAATGCATTTAATATTTTGTTGAACATATTTAAGTTTATTTAGAAAGATATTGTGTTAATCCCGTATCAGTTTGAAGTTTATAACTTAATTGAAATAAATCAAGCAACATTCTTTCATAATATACTTATCTGTTGGTTGTAAACTAATTGTCTGCAGTAAACTAATTCAAAATATAAAATACATCTTTCAAAATATTTAAATTATTCCTATAAATAAGTAAGTAAGTTTTTTCCACAGAAATATAATTTTAATACTGAAATGTCATCTGGCATGCTGACGGTATCAATTTACTTTCAATTTTTAATCAATTCAAAATAATTGAATTGAAAATAAGGTTTTCGTGAAAATGCCATTTACTCTGAAAATCCAAAGGAAGTATTTTAGAAAAGAATTGCCCTAAGGCTTTGCTTAAATTTCCTTATAAGTAATCTGCAGATATATTTCTGGTGAATCTAGTTTAAATGAATGAATAAATATTTTATAATGAATAAATTAAAAGAATAGTATTAAATAAACTCTTTAGAAAAACTTAGAGAATCTCTTAAGAACTAATAAGAATTTTATGAAAAAATATATATCTAATGTATTTTTAAATGATTTTTATTAGAAATAATTTCTAACTCTCGCATCATAATTTTTTTTAAATACGACTGAATAAAATTTGTTCCTACAAATTTATCTGGTAAAATTCTGTTACGTTGAATCAAGTATATGAGACATTTATGCATATTTTAATTTACTACAAAATTTACATTAAGGGATTAAAATACAATTTTCAAAATTATGAAAGACTAAAATAAAAAACTACATTTCGGTTACGTTTTTCATTAAACATTATTTATTCTTCACTAAACGAAGCTTTTGAATATCCTTAATTAGAATATATGCTTTTACAGGTACACAGAAAGTTTAAGGAAAAGGCAAGTAAAATTTTTAAAGAATATCAGATGCACGTGATTCAATGTAAAAAAAATTTAAAAAGGTGAAATATTTAAAGAGAAGCAAACATGTTTGAAATTAAAGAAAAAATATCATGTATAATTCATATTTCCTCAATTTATATGCATTTGAGATCAAAAAGTTTCTCATTTGCTTATGAAAATATATTTATATACATTTTTTCAAAGTTTTTTTTTCATTCTTCAAATAACATTATTTAATTAAAAACCCTTAAAATAAGTCCATTAATACAATTAGCTCGATTTTGAATGAAATATTTATTATGCAATAATCTATAATGCAAAACATGGATTCTGAATCATTACAAAAATCTCTGTTAAATTTTGAATTAAATATACGAAATATTTAATAAGAAAATAAATCACAAATATACAAATTCTGAATCGATGTTTATCCAATGAAATTTTAAACATGTGTAAAAACTAATTCTTTGCAAATAGTAATTTATTCGCCGACCATGTAAGATGTGCAAAAAATAATGGATTTAAAATAAGAAAGCTTTATTCATTACTGAAAAGCAATTCTTGGATAAAAATTTACCAGTGAAAATGCATAATGAAAAATTAAAGTAAATAAAATATGTAAGCTTAAACATATGAATATATCTATCTAGGAAACTTAATTGTGTATAGAATCGCTTTTTCTTCCACTTTGTTCAATTGAAATTTATTTAAAATGACACATTGTGCAGTTAAATAAAAAAAAATTCTAGCTCTTCCACCACTTTTTAGTACATTAATAAAGCGAAGATATTTCGTTATTGTAAAATAATTACTGAATAATCCTTAATTATATGATAGTGGAAGCTATTTCAGATAAAGTTTGAAATCTCAGAGCATTCTAAATCTCCTACACAACAAACCAATGCAATTTATTATACGATGTTTCTGTTCTGTTTATTCTTATCATTAAAACAAATTGACTGAAGATCAGTTTAATGTCTGTCAATAAATGAAAGAAATTCTTGAAGCTCAAAATTATTTCACTTATACTAGCTTATTTAAATATTTTCATCAAGATAAATAAAATGTAAATTTAATAATATTTAATTTTAGGTGAAGTTTTAAATTAAACATTGATTTGAATTTTAGATTCTAAAATACTATTTACAATGAATAATATTTAATCTCTTGTAAATTATTTTATGTGGAAATTACGTTTAAATTATTTTTTTAATTTAAAAGCTATTCAATGGTTAGTTATAAAAATTTAATTTTGTTTAAGAACCTAAAATGTCTATTTTATTTAACATAAATTCAAGAATATTTATAATGTCCCATTTATTTATAAATTATATTTAAATAGGAAAATTTTTAAGCGAAATAGTGTTGTAAAATATTGTTATATTGAACACATTAATTAAACCTTTATCGAGGAATTTGTAAAAACGTTTAAAATAAAGTAATTCCAAAGTAACTTGCATTTAATCCAATGGAATACATTAAATTCAAAATGCCATTTCTATCTTACATAGCTTGTAAATCATGTAAGTCAAAAACTGCATACTTCAACATTATTTATTCATTTTCTTAAAATCTATTCATGATAAATTTAAGTAATATTCAGTTTATAAAAAATAATAAATTTAAAATGATTTTTAAAACTTCAAACTTTCAAAATTAAAAGGTATGGTTTATTTTTCTGTTTATATAATAATTAGAAAATTCAATGTTGAATAATTTTTTACCTAATATATATTATTTATATTTCAAAACTTCTATATAAGCATTTTAACTATTATAAATTTCTTTATTCTAGTCACATAAATGTACATAATTCAATTTTTTATTGTTTCTTGAATAAAAAGACTAGATTCCCAAAAAATCTTTAATATTTATTTATTTAATGAAACAAATATTATGATATGGTATACAATATTTATATATTGGAAAGACGCATGTGTGGCATAGAATAATGAAATTGAATAGAATTGAAATTCAATAAAATTTTTATTTCATTAAAACAGATTTTGTAAAAAATTGCAATTATTTTAAATAAATAATTCATTATTTTAAAAAAGAATTAAATATTTTAAGGTGAAATTATTTTTCTTACAAATTTACATAATAATGAATGTTTAAAAGCATTGGGAAGAAAAACCTTGATCAAATTAATAGCAGTTACTTCAAACATTAAAAAATATTGTTTTATTTTGGCAATGATATGAAATTTGAATAAAAGTTAACTACCTTGAACAAGTGGAATAAAAGATTATGAGGTTTGTAAGTATACTAACTAGAAGCGAAATTGTAACACCTAAAACTAATGCCCAGGAATAATAATAAATCAGGAAAAAAATGCACACCGTGACAAAGAAAAAGTGTTGTTTATTAAGACATGATACCCTTAAAGCTCCTATAGAGTATATTTAGTAATTTATTTTATACAAGTTCTTAAGTTAGTTTAGAATTGTGAGAGGTAATATATTCAGCAAAATATCTAAGCATAAACACAAATATTGTGCTAACTATCTTCTGTGGAAGTTTTCTTAAGGGAAGTAAGACCTGATTAACCTTCAAAAAATCAATTTTTCAATTTTAGTTATTTTAAATAAAGTATACTTTTCTGAATCTAAAAATGTATAACACTCATTTATTTGATGTTTTTTAATGGTTTAAATAATCGAAAAAACGTACACAAACAGTGCCACGCCCTTGCAGAAAAGTTTCGGTTTCAAATATGACCATTGCAGTACCAATTCAACAGAAAAGTAGTGAATAAATGATCATTTGTATAACCTCCGTTATTTTTTTTTCTGAATCTGGCATTAACATTTAAAGATAACAAAAATTCCAAGCTGTGTGAATGATTTGTTCACATTGCTTGCTGCATGTTGTTTGTGTTTACTTTATGATTTGCCTTGTGATTATTAGTTCGATTTATGCTGCTTCATTTTTTTAATCTGCTGATTAATTATTATAATTAATTCTATAACTCTGTTTGAGTTTAAATTCTTATCAATTGTTTGTTTATCATGCCTCGAAGGAGAAGTTTCAACAGTAGGAAGAGACATCAGAATCAACATACTACGAAGTATGATCAAAGCAGTGTACCTGTGAAGCTGAGAGTGCTTTCAAAACAAAAGCTTGAAAATTCTTTTGTAATGAATGATGACTTTGAAAATAATTCAACTCAAGATGTAAATATTATTATTAGTGTTAAAGTTCTAAACAGTCTGATTAACGACATGTTCGTGTGTAAACAGTGCAATTCATCGGAGTCTTTCATTGTAAATGAAGAGTTACATAGCTGCAGAGGTCTTGCCTCTTTTATAAACATTCACTGCAAAGTCTGTCAAAACTCTTCCACAACATGCACATCCCTCATATCTAGTTTAGGATATGACATAAACATTAGACTGGCATATGCAATGCGTTGCATAGGGAAAGGCAGAAATGCTGCACAAACAATTTGTGCCATCTTTGAACCTACCTCCTCCTCCACGAAAATTTGAGAGGCTCAATGACAGCTTAAAAAATGGATTGACAGTTGTCTGTAAAAAGTCTATGGACATTGCTGTAAGTAATGCTGTTGAAGCTAATGATAATGTCAGAGATATTGCTGTATCTGTGGATGGCTCGTGGCAAAAGAGAGGCCACACTTCACCAACGGGGTTGTGACAGCTATTTGTGTGGATACCGGAAAGGTGATAGACTTTGAATGCTTGTCGAAGTATTGCTTCAAATGCAAGAAAAGTGAAAAGAGCTGCGAAGATTGCCAGAAGAACTACGAAGGTCCAAGCGGTGGCATGGAGACAGAGGGTGTCTTTCGCATTTTCAATCGTTCCATATCTTCGAGAAATGTGCGCTATACCAAATATTTAGGAGATGGCGACTCAAAGGATTCTTGAAAATCAAACAAGCAAAAGTGTATGGTGACACAGATGTTGAAAAGTTAGAGTGTGTGGGCCATGTCCAGAAGAGAATGGGCTCACGATTGAAAGCCTTGAAGAATGAATTCAAAGGGATGAAACTCTCAGACGGCAAGGCAATTTCTGGGCGAGGTCGGCTAACTGATGCTGAGATTTTACTTTTGCAGAAGTACTATGGTCTCGCTATCCGTCGCAATGCTAAAACCTCTGTAGATGAAATGGCAAAAGCTGTTTGGGCTATATATTTTCATAAACTCTCAACAGACAGAAATCCTCAGCACGCTCTATGTCCTACTGGGGAAGAGAGTTGGTGTAAATATAACAAGAGTGTTGCTCAAGGAGGAAATTATGTCCATGAGCATTCATTGCCGGAAGCAGTGCTCTTGGCTATCAAAAAAATCTTCCGTGACCTGTCGTCAAAAGAGCTGTTGAAGAAATGCCTCCATGGAGGCACACAAATTGCAATGAGTCCTTCAACAACTGTGTGTGGGAAAGGATTCCCAAGAACACTTTTGTGGGAAAAAGAAACCTTAGAACTCGGAGTAATGGATGCAGTCATCTGTTTTAATGAAGGGTTCTCAGCCGAACCTTGGTGCTGAAGGAGCTGGGTATTATTCCTGGTAAAAATATGTGTGACGCACTGCAAGAAATCGATCGCATACGTGTTCGAAAAGCTGAACATCTCATCAAAAATGAATAAAGATGCAAGATCACTGAAAAGGCAAGAAAAAGAAAGAGGGAGGCATTGGAGGCTAATATGGATTCAGATTATGGTCCCAGGAAGTTTTAATTTTTGTTTAAAATAAGAATTTAGTACATTTTTTGTTTTTTGAGATTTTTCAAATTGCATGTTTTTATTACATAGGTACGCTCGTAAAAAAAACTAATGCATCAAATCTTCTAAAATTTTTTGTGCTTATGTGTGAACTTTATGTGCATGTAGTAAAGTGTTTAAAATTTGCTTTTTGCCAAAAAAATAATTTTTATGGAAAAGTTTTTGTGAAAATTTTGAATTTTTGAAAAATTTTCGAAACGTTTAACATATTTTGCTCTTGTATAAGTTATTATGCATATATTGCAAAATAAATTACTTTGTTTAATTCTTTAAACATTTTTTAATAAATGTATGCAAATTTTGTGTGAAATTTGCATCAAGAATTTATTTTAAGCGTACCTTAAGGTAACCTACTTTTAAAAAAACTGTAATGAATGCAATATTTTCAAAAAGTCATAAAAATTAAATATATGCATGTTTCTATTTAAATTTGATTTTGCTAGAAAGCTTATAACTAGTACTTTCCATAAATGCTATACTTTAACTCATAAATTATATATACTAGCCTTAATACACACTTCCGTTAGGTACAAAATATCCAAATTTGTCAATGTCGACAACGTCTTACTTCCCTTAACAATTTGTCCCAGATGACCTTGGATTAAAGACGGTGAGAACCTATGCAAATGACATCATATAATATTACAAATATTTTAAACTTGAGATAAATTCGGTATAATAATAAGAAAGAATCGCATTTGATTACCTTGCAAAGCACATTGTTTAATTCAGATTGTATGCACCGCGCTGCTATTCTGCAAATAAGTGACATTCATCCATAACTATTTAAAGAAATGAAAATATATAGTGTTATCAGCTGAATCACTTGACTCACAAATCATTCTTGGGACAAAACTGAACATGTTAGATGACTCCTTCAGACTCGTACAATCATTATTAATGCATCTGAAAGCACTACACCACTCTCTTCTTATGGTTTAATAAAAATAAAAGAAAATTAGATATTTAACTAATTAATTTTTAAAAAGTTTCTTCATTCGAGCTTTGCACACATTGGTAGATTCATTGCTATTTTCTTCCGAATTTCCACACTTTGTGATATCTCAGTGTACATAAGTCTTATATCTTACGCTGTTAGTGTTATTCTAATTGATATAGATTTCTTACTTTTACTTTACAAAATCTCTTCTTTTAATTAAGATTATTAAATAAAGTCACAGTTGGGGTTTTTACATAGTAAAATTATTTAATTTTTTCACACTTTTACAATCTTTCTCTTATGAGTAAAATGCCAAGTGATGTCCCCTATCAAAAGCTGAAATTTTTTTTTGCATTCTTTTTTAAATGTTGGCACATTTATTTTACAAGGTGTGTAATAGAAAAGTTTTCTCAATTCCCGCTGTGCCTTACAAAAATAAAACTTTCATAAAATATTTAAGTGGAATTAAAGTTTATACACAGGCATTTTGAAAAAATAATACAAATTTGACCTAAAACAGACTTAAAATTCATGTTTAAAAGATTCGTATTTTATTAAAATTCTTGTTAACTTATAAGCTCTTAACAATATCTAAGCCTTTCATACAGTCTATCTGTTTCGATATATCTGAAAAACTATATTAATAAAATTTGATGATATGTAAAACAGTCTTTTGGTCTAATAAGCATTTTTTATTATATATTCATCTCTGAATCCCTAATTAAATTTAAAGCAAATTAAAGGCAGTTAAAAATAAATCTGTATTCATGGATGTATATTAGAAAATCAAATTAATTAATCAAACATTTTATTAACTTTTAATGTTAGTTTAGTAAATACTTATCTTAATAAATTTTGGATAGTTTGAGTGTAGCACTTTATGACTCTTCAAACGGGAATTCAATCCTAATTTTATGAAAATCAGTTGAATTAGTTTCTTATTGATTTAATTTAGAAATATTTTCATATTAATATACACGAAAGCTTAATTGATTAATTCATTTTGAGAAATAATCTAAAATCTAAAAATATATCTTAATTTTATGGATTGGTTTCTTAATAAAAAAAGAAAAGTTTTTAACTAACTGCGTTGTTCTTTGTATAAATTAGTTATGGCTGTATATCGAAAGTTGTCAATCCTTACTTGCATCGGTGTAGAAATTTTAAAAAGAATGAGTAGTTTTTTTCTCTAGTTTAAGATAGATATGGCTTAGTAATTGATATTTGTTATTTAATAAATTAAATAAAATTTCTTTAATTGATGTACATTAACAATTAAAGTACTTTTGAGCAACACCAACTGTGAATCGTTATGAAATATTTTGTCCGGCTATTATTTTTGGTACTGAATAGCGTACCAAAAATGAAGAATGATAGTAAACACTCATTCTGATTTCAATGTAATTAAAATGTACAACGATTAGACTTTGGAAATTAACTGTGCTGTATTTTCAAAACATAAAATTTTAATAACGAGAAAACGTAAGATCAAAATTGAGATTTTTGGTTTCGCTTGATAGTTGTGATTAATGATAACGAAAAACCAAAAATGTTTGATGCTTTCGGTTATAATATCAATTGAAAATGTTACTTCTAGCAGACTTAAGAAGGGATAGATGCTTATTAGACAACATTAAAATATTCAGAAATAAAAGAAAAAGTTACAATAAAATTCATTAATTTTTTTTTCCTGCATAGAGGCAAGCTCTGGGTGACATATGGTAGGTTATTTGTTACCGTGAATATCGTGATTTGAAAATATACTTTCAAACTTATAGCAAAATAAGTAACAAAATTATTTCTATTAATTTAAAAATTTCTGACTGTAAATCAAATTATAACGAATCCATCACTAATATTGAAGCAAAATACAAACAATAAGATTTTTATTAACTAATATTAATTATAAGAAGTAATTGAATATATATTCTTAAAAACGCATAGATTTTCATATAATTTAATTTGTTACATACCTTGCTTGTTAAAGCTGGACGCTGGCAAATTTTATTGTTTGCCATATTGAATTTGAATAATTTTGTATCGTTAACTCTTTGACATTTTAAATTTAGTATTAAGAATAGCACGATTTTTATACATATCATTCTCTGAGGTGATACTTCCTAAGAAATATAGAAAATGAAAGGAAATTTATTCATTAAATTGTTTATAACATATATATTCTTGATATTGAATTGTATTTCATGAAAGACTAATGAAAAATAAGGAAAATACATGTTTTTTGCATATCAAAACGACTATTTAGTGTAACTATATTTTAATACCTTCTTATAAATATATCAAACTTTAGATAATATGTTAAAAAAATTATTAAAGATACATACATCGAGAATATAGATATTTATATTAAAGAAGACAATTGTTTACAGTTTTATGGTTAGTTTATATACAATAAAATAATTGCCAGAAGTGAGAATATTAATTGTATCAAAAGATTCATTTTAGAAAATATTGCAAATTGTGTATTTAAAAAGATGATTCAATTAAGTATATATATATATATATATATATATATATATATATATATATATATATATATATATATATATATATATATATATATATATATATATATATAACAACCATTTGCTGGAACAACCATTTATAAAGAATATTAGGTAAAAAGTGAAGTAAACAATATTGTGAAAAATTAATTTTTACATTAAAATATGTCAATAATTTCAATTTTAATTAGGAAATCGCAATAGAAATTTCTTTAAGTAGATCAAAAGTATTAAAAATTTAAAATATTTGAATTTTATTTCATTTCAATGAAATTTTAATTATAATATATTTGATTTATGAAATTCATTGTTAACTTATTCATAATTTTTAAGTATTGTAAGAGAAATGTTGAAGTTTTAAAAAAAGAATACTTAATTTTAAATTTTAACAAAGCTAAAACACGTTAAATTATTTATAGTTTTAAAATATGACAGTAGATGGCGACACCATTAAAATTCATGTTTGTTAGTATTTTTTGGTTCATATGTATTAAGATAAAGGATAATTAATCTGCATTTAGCCATTCCAGAACAATATATTTTTAAAAGTAAGGAAAAATTATTTTTTCTTTACCTGTGCTTTGAAACTTTAAGCATTTAACATTTTATTTTAAATTAGAAATAGCTCTTCAAGTACCTTGATAATTTAATATTTTATTATACTAATAAAAATAAAACATTTATCCTATATTTAGGATTAAATATAAATTACTTATTATTCCCAACCAATGACGTTAATTCATTTCTATTCTTTGATGATATAATTTAACTTTATTGCTAATAAAACTTACTATTAATTACTCTAAATTAATTTAAAATTTATTTATAAAGGATTGCACAAAAATGTTTTCTATGTTGAAAATTAACAAAAGTTAGATATTAAAATAATATGTGTAGGAATAAATTGTAGAGTAGATGGAAAATTAATTTTTATTTATTATTCTATGGTTTTGTGAATATCATACTGTTAACTTATGCGCAGAATTATAATGTCAACTTTTAAAAAAAATATCATTTTAATTTAAAAATCGCGCTTTTTCAAACAATAATTATTAGGATAAAATTTAAGAGAAGCAATCTAAAATTTTTTTTATATTATATACACAATATTAAAACGCGTGCATCATAAAACCACTATTATAAAACCTAAATATTAAGAAAACCTTTGTTTCAGATATAAGATGCTAGTGACAAAATGTGAATGAAACAATCTATGTAATAAATATTGATTTTATAATTATTTCTGAATTATAATTAAAATATGTTTTCTAAAGTATTATTTACCAGTTAAAAGTTAAATATTTCTATGCATTTTAAAGTTTTAAATTACTTAGAAAAAATGATAATATTATGAAAATAAAATGAAATTTGGTTGGTAACTAAACACCAAGAAAGTTCATTTGAAAAAAACATAAATGCTTAAAAGATATTATGAAAGAAAAAATGATCAAACAAATATCTTGTATTTTTATATAAAATAAATCAAATTTCTGAGATTTTGAAATTTTCATGTCCGATATTAAACGTGATTAAGTTAATTAAAAACAATTTCATACAATTGGATGAATAAGGAGGCTCCAATCTTCTTCATAATTCATTCTCTTTTTTAATAATTATACTTATGAATTTCAGCTTTAGGTTAGTTATAATTTATTCAATTTATCTTCAAAAATAATACAAAATATATATATTTTTTTAAATTTTAAATGCATATTATCTTAAATGCTATCTACATAAATAGCTTTGAAACATTTATATTTCATAAAATTACTTTTACATATTTTTTACTATTAATTTTCTGAAAAACTCTCCAAAAATAGTTTATATTTCAATATAAAAATTTATATCACAGTATTCGTATTAATACAAATTCAAAATTGGAGGCAAAATATATGATTAATTATTTACAAGTTTCGGGTCACATATTATTAATAAGCTGCTAGAGTTAATCATTTTTCCAAAACAAAATGAATGATTAGGTACATTAATCAGAATTTAATGAAGTATAAAAACAGTAAAAATTCAACCGTTTTGAAATTTCATATTAATAAATCGAAAAAAAAAAAATAAATCCGAAACATAAAAGTGCATGTTAAAAAGTACGGAGAAATCAGTAGAGAATAGGACAAATCCTGAGACCATTTTTTACATTACATTTATGTCTACTGCTGTATGTTTAAAGACTTGTAGCCTACATTTTCATTAATAAGAATAATGTCTTGGTAGTCTTATTGCAAGTCATTTGCCATTTTTCCAGAGCATGTGCAATCTTTTCTTTAGAAAGAAATTTTATATTTTTGCTACTAGATCCGACAAATGCAATGCATTTTCTACTCGATTAATGTCTAGCAAATGAAATACTTTTTTTAACTGGTAAAACACATAATAGCCATTTCTGTGCATCCTAGACGGAGTTCCTGACATCATTGCCGCACAAAGTATCAAATAATATAATCCAGCTAAATGATTCAACAGCAGTCCTTAAAATGAATGTGCCTATTTAAATGTATTTAAATTTGCTGTTTATATACCTGATAAATACTTGCTTCCAACTTCTTTAGCACCATTATGCAATATAGATTAGATGTTTCTTTTCTTATTTTCTTTTTTCGCAGTATTTATTTTAGTTCGGTTTTCAAATTAACTATTTATTTTTATATACATAAAAAATGTAGTTTATTTCTATTTTTTGACTGGTTGTATATGCTTTTATTCTTCGATTGTAAAAATACTTAAGGAAATCTAATTCTAACCTTGTTTATCTGAAGTAAATATACTATTTTCAGTCGTACCGATAGTTTTATATATATATATGTGAAGCCTTATTTCATTAAAATGAATGAGTTTTCTCTTCACACACTAACTTTCTGGTCCTTTAACTCAGGACAATTCAATTGAGTTTTAGAAAAAAACATGTTATAAATTTTTTAAAATAACATGAAAGATTTTATACACGTGGTCTGCTTCAAATATTTTTTAATGATTACTTGTTGTTTCAACATTGATGCACTCATACGGACAACAATTTCTAGTGTGTGCATTATTCATACTACAATTTGTTCTTTTTTTATTATTTTTGGGTGTAGTATAGAATAATATATAAAACTAGAAATATAAAGTCACTTTTTGAAAACATTTTATTTTAATTTATATTAAAGATAAATATAGTTATTTTTAAAAACATGGTGTTTAACTTATAATATATTTGACATTGACGTTATAGCTGAAAATGCACAACTACTATTGAAAATTTAAAAACACAATTTCAAATTTAATGCATTTTATATATTAGTATAATACATGTATTATATAAATATATTAATTAATGTAATGTATTAATAACATAATATATTTATTAATCTATATATTAATGCATGTTTTATAAGGTTAATACATATTTTTTGCATTTTTATCAAGAAAACTTCAAGATTTTTAATTGATATTAAATTGTTCGTCATAAATGAGTAAAGAAATATAAATATTTATGAAATATTAAAAAAAATGAAATTAGTAATTACTGCAAAAGTCTATTTAAAATGCACTGTATTTCGTATCTGTGTAAGCCACTGCTATCTTTAATAACGAAAGATAAATTAATAAATAAGTTTGTTAATCAAATAAATACATAGACCAAGAGTTTTTTCTATTAAATGCATAACTTCCGTAGAGTTAGCGTTTTGATTAAAATTTATTGCATTGTAAATGTAATAACGAAATCCCTTATAAAATATTAAATATTTGTTAATTTCTGGATTCAGTTTTATGTTTTTATAGTTATTTTAACAATTTAATATCGCCAAATATATCAGTTTGATTATAATAAATTGCGAATTATATCAATTTGATTTATTAGAAAAAAAATCTACTTTTGGACTATATTAGTTTTTCTAACAGTAAAATTTTATGTTGCTTATCAAATAATTGTATCTTAGCGTTTTATACTATTTTAAGTGTTTTCAATAATTACTTAAAAAATACTAAAATTATATGAATAATCACATAGTAAAGAAATACTAACAAATATTTTAAAATGTGTTTGAAATTGTATTTCATTTGTAATCTAAGCTATTATTAAACAAATTATTTATTTCATGTATATAAATAATAATGTATTACTTACAATCCAAATTTCCTTTCGAGTTATTTAATATACATATATTTTTTCAAAATTAAGCTCTAAATAAGCCTTTGTAACTTATATTAAAAACTGTAATATAATTCTTGTTACACAAGATGATTTTGTGCAAACGTTTTATTCGAAATACATATTACTGAATAAAACAGTACTGGAATTTTTTTAATTGGCAATATTTTTATTATTTTTGAGTATACCTTGATTTATTTAGAAATAAATTTTATATTTTTGACTAGTTAATTTATAACTATAAATTCTACTTGAAATAAAGTTTTCTAAAAGTGTTAGTTTCACTAAAATCTGTTATACAAACCTTATTTTTCAATTGTTTAATACTGGGATTTTTATTTTAAAAATTAAGCGAATATTTGTACGATTAAAAACCCCATTCTCGTTTCCTTAAATCAAAATAATTTAATTTTATAATATATTTAATTTAAAAAATAACAAGCATCCCTTGGCAGTACAATTTATTTTTTGATTCTTGCAATAGATATTGTAGATAAATCATATTGCCGTGTTTTCTCAATCAACGATTTTATAATTTGCTCATTAACTTGGATATAATGAAATCTTACATTAATTTCTTTTAAAAATTGAAAATACCTTTGTAACAGCATATAACAAGCCAACTATTATTAAAAATTGTAAAAAAAAAATCAAGGATTTTCCTCATTATTTTCTCATTCTGAAAAATTTATTTCCTTTTGGGATTAAAACAATGAAATAACTGCAATTTGCGATTATTCAAAGATAAAAGTAAGTTCTTAAGAAGATTAGAATTTTAATTTTACGAAATTTACTCTCATGGAATAGATTACAGCAGATTTATGTATACTAAAAGCATATGTAATTAATCTTAGATTTTAATAAATTTTTATTGTTTAAGTAATTATTTTTAAGTAATCATTATATTTTTTGCTGTTTATAACTCTGTGAATATTTGTAGTTTAGGAAAAAATTTCAATAGGCATATGTAGTCTAAAAAGCATTTTATTTTAAAATAGTATAAAACCTCTAGTTTGAAAAATAATTAATATTTCATTTTATATATACATATTTTTTTTTGAGAATAAAATATAAAATGTATTTTGAAATTAAAATATAAAATTGTAACAGACCCATATTAACACTATTGACAGTAGATGACGCTGCTGCCCAATATACTTACAACATCCAATGAGATGAGTATAGTGATGTGAGAAATGGCAAGGAAGAACCATCCGGTTCCTAAATACATTTGTTTTGTACCACCCTGGTACTACGTAACCTTGTTTATTATTTTATAATTATTAAGTGTTTTCTTTTTGTAACTAATCTTAATTATGTGCAATGTTTGTTTTGATTTAACTTCCATTTTCTTACGTCGTTACAAAATGTCAATTTTTTTTTTAAAATAAGATAACGATTTTCTTTAAGAAACGGAGAGAATTTGGTTGTATGGCAGAATTATCATAGAAATGTTACAATTCTGAATCAAAAATATATACTGAATTAATTTTGCTTGAATTTTGTGGTATAATTAGAAACTAAGATAAGCGTTTCTATTTCTGTTATTTACACTTAAATTCATATATCTTACTTAATTCATTTGAAAATTCTGTAAGTTGGACTCTATGTCAAAGATACAGTATACAAATGCAGCAATTCTAAATGTCAAAGTCAAAATATGAAAAAAAAATAAAACATTGTTTGGATTATTGTATTTGTAACATTGATCCCTACTGTTAAACTTGGGAATTAAAGAGATTATATTTATATTTTACTGTATCCCGGCTTCTGTATCACTAGTGTAATATTCTGGAAGTTTTAATCATCATTTGTAAACATTAATTTTGTAAATGAAATCGCTGACATTTTAATATTTTATCATAATCCTATTATTGATCAATAAACAATATTTATACGCTCTTTAAAATGGCAAATTTACACATATAAATATTGGCAACAAATACATTACATGCATATTTTCGAAAACTATATACTTATAAAATCTTAATATTGATAAATTTGGAAATTATTTTGTTTACTATATATTTTACAATAGAATTAAGAAAAAGGATAGAAATATTTCCTTTATGATAAAAAAAGCTGAATTTACATAATTATTTTTAATTAAAAAACTTAATATGTTACGCAATAAGACAGTTACCATATAAACTGTTTAATTCTAAAAGTAATGCATAATGCTATTGAGTTCCAAAAGTAAAATTTCTATTAATTTTAGTAATTTTAAACTGATATGGTAATGCAGAAGATCTTAGTTAAAAACTGATATATGCTTTATAATGTGCCTTCAGAAATAGAACATCAATTTTTGAACAATTAGTAAGTGTAATATAGTTTCAAGGAATATAAAAAAAAACAAAAGTATATTTTGAGACAAATAAATGTATTTATATCTTGTACTAACAGAAATTTTTAGTTTGAAAATACTTTCATATTCTTAAAAACTAAAATAATACAGCAGCTAATAAACATTTATTTATGCTTCGCATTCAAATTTTAACAGTATCATTAAGCAAATATACGGCATATGTTGTATTAGAAATGCATTGGTAGATTCATTGCTATTTTCTTCCGAATTTCCACACTTTGTGATATCTCAGTGTACATAAGTCTTATATCTTACGCTGTTAGTGTTATTCTAATTGATATAGATTTCTTACTTTTACTTTACAAAATCTCTTCTTTTAATTAAGATTATTAAATAAAGTCACAGTTGTGGTTTTTACATAGTAAAATTATTTCATTTTTTCACACTTTTACAATCTTTCTCTTATGAGTAAAATGCCAAGTGATGTCCCCTATCAAAAGCTGAATTTTTTTTTTTTTTTTTTTTTTTTGGATTCTTTTTTAAATGTTGGCACATTTATTTTACAAGGTGTGTAATAGAAAATTTTTCTTATTTCCCGCTGTGCCTTACAAAAATAAAACTTTCATAAAATAATTAAGTGGAATTTAAGTTTATACAAATCACACAGGCATTTTGAAAAAATAACACAAATTTGACCTAAAACAGACTTAAAATTCATGTTTAAAAGATTCGTATTTTATTAAAATTCTTGTTAACTTATAAGCTCTTAACAATATCTAAGCATTTCATACAGTCTATCTGTTTCGATATATCTGAAAAACTATATTAATAAAATTTGATGATATGTAAAAGTCTTTTGGTCTAATAAGCATTTTTTATTATATATTCATCTCTGAATCCCTAATTAAATTCTAAAGCAAATTAAAGGCAGTTAAAAATAAATCTGTATTTATGGATGTATATTAGAAAATCAAATTAATTAATCAAACATTTTATTAACTTTTAATGTTAGTTTAGTAAATACTTATCTTAATAAATTTTGGATAGTTTGAGTGTAGCACTTTATGACTCTTCAAACGGGAATTCAATCCTAATTTTATGAAAATCAGTTGAATTAGTTTCTTATTGATTTAATTTAGAAATATTTTCATATTAATATACACGAAAGCTTAATTGATTAATTCATTTTGAGAAATAATCTAAAATCTAAAAATATATCTTAATTTTATGGATTGGTTTCTTAATAAAAAAAGAAAAGTTTTTAACTAACTGCGTTGTTCTTTGTATAAATTAGTTATGGTTGTATATCGAAAGTTGTCAATCCTTACTTGCATCGGTGTCAATCCTTACTTGCATCGGTGCATCCACACATTTCTAATACAACATATGCCGTATATTTGCTTAATGATACTGTTAAAATTTGAATGCGAAGCAAAAATAAATGTTTATTAGCTGCTGTATTATTTTAGTTTTTAAGAATATGAAAGTATTTTCAAACTAAAAATTTCTGTTAGTACAAGATATAAATACATTTATTTGTCTCAAAATATACTTTTGTTTTTTTTTTATATTCCTTGAAACTATATTACACTTACTAATTGTTCAAAAATTGATGTTCTATTTCTGAAGGCACATTATAAAGCATATATCAGTTTTTAACTAAGATCTTCTGCATTACCATCTCAGCTTAAAATTACTAAAATTAATAGAAATTTTACTTTTGGAACTCAATAACATTATGCATTACTTTTAGAATTAAACAGTTTATATGGTAACTGTCTTATTGCATAACATATTAAGTTTTTTAATTAAAAATAATTATGTAAATTCAGCTTTTTTTATCATAAAGGAAATATTTCTATCCTTTTTCTTAATTCTATTGTAAAATATTTAGTAAACAAAATAATTTCCAAATTTATCAATATTAAGATTTTATAAGTATACAGTTTTCGAAAATATGCATGTAATGTATTTGTTGCCAATATTTCTATGTGTAAATTTGCCATTTTAAAGAGCGTATAAATATTGTTTATTGATCAATAATAGGATTATGATAAAATATTAAAATGTCAGCGATTTCATTTACAAAATTAATGTTTACAAATGATGATTAAAACTTCCAGAATATTACACTAGTGATACAGAAGCCGGGATACAGTAAAATATAAATATAATCTCTTTAATTCCCAAGTTTAACAGTAGGGATCAATGTTACAAATACAATAATCCAAACAATGTTTTTTTTTTTTCATATTTTGACTTTGACATTTAGAATTGCTGCATTTGTATACTGTATCTTTGACATAGAGTCCAACTTACAGAATTTTCAAATGAATTAAGTAAGATATATGAATTTAAGTGTAAATAATAGAAATAGAAACGCTTATCTTAGTTTCTAATTATACCACAAAATTCATAAGTGACAATCATTATACTCCTGTGCGGAAACTTTCAAAGGATTAGCAGCAGCAAGTGCGTTTTCTCAAATTAGAAATCTAACATTCATGTACGTTCTTTAACATAAAGAAAGATTCTACGCATGTTTTGCAGTAAAAACAATGGATTTAAGCATATAAATGTTTATATTTTGAAATAACCTTCCTGGGATAACTTTTCATTGATTGTGAGACACATTCAGAAATTGAAACTAGAGAAACTAGAAACAACCAAGCACCACAAGAAATATGCATATCTAAAAAAAAAAAAAAAAAAAAAAAAAAACTACAATATAATTTATTATACTTTAATAATAATTCATACTGTTCTTATTGTTCTTCCATTACGAAAAGTGCAATATTAGCCCCGAAGATCATCATAAAGTGAAATTGGTCAGTACGTTTCTATAAGCCAAAAAACGAGAAGCCATGATAATTATAGTCTGTTACATTCTTGAAGAATTTTCATAGACAGAGAAAAGTATACACTTGTCGCAGAAGAAGAAACTCGGTAAACATAAATGCAGCCATTTCGAGAAATGTATGTAAACAAAGTTGAAAAACGTTATCGATATTCCATTGTTCGGCAATAATTTGGTTAGTAACAAGTACTGAACAAAGATGAAAGTTGGTAATTTTATGCAATGAAAAGAATATCTTAATATTCAAAGAATGTTGCAAAACATTTAAGTATTCAACATGCTCCAAGGGAATGGTTCCTAAAGTAATGCATTATAAGTTGCAAGGGAGAAAACCCAGAAGATTAGTAAGTATACACATCGACTTGTGTTCTTGTTGTCATCAAAGCGGAAATAAACTTGAATGCATTGAAAGCAGTGGAAATAATCTTCCGTAGATAGTTATGATGAGGATAGTTATTAAATGAAAAGAAGATTATTCTAATCTATTGCAATGCAAGAATTATTGTACTTAGAAATCATTTGTAAGCAATGTGATGATCACAATTGAGCTAGAATTGTCATACGTTGATTGCATCTGGGAGCTAAAAGTGTTTGAGTCTAAATAGCATAAAGAATGCTTAGTTTCCTTGATAAGCAGGGTATATCAGCTCCTAAACTGAACTAGATTTGAACTCATTTAACTAATATTAATCGGACAGTTGAGCCATATTGTTTTTCAGAAATATCCTAAGATATTGTCTCATCATAATAATAATACCTAACAAAAATTGTTACATTATTCTGAAAATAAAAAAATAAAATATTTCTTTGATTTAGATTAATATAACTATATCCTAAATTATTGAAATTGCCTGTAAATCCTTAAGTCATAAAAAATTATTAAATGAAAAGACAATATTCTCGTTTTCTTTGTATTTCATTTTCTATTATTATGTGTGTTTAAACATCCTCAAAAATTGCTATAAAATTAAATCTCCCATAAGTAGCTTTTATTTTCACAAACAAAAATTTTATATAGTGCTGAAAACATTTAAACATTATAAATATATTTTTCACAATTTATATGTAAAAAATCTAAATGTTGCAATTTTACTCTTTCCAATGCAAATAATTTCCATGTAACTTAATTCCAGTAGCAAGCAATGCAACTTAATGTAATTGATACGTTTACCATTTCTCCAGGTCACGAGTTATGTGTTACATTCACAAAATTTAAGATGAATCATTCTTAAAATAAGCTTGTTAAAAAAAGGAAAAATGATAAATAAATGTTTCTTTTTGAATCAAAACAATTGCTTTGAGACGATCATAAAAGGTTTTCTCGGTTTTGTCCTTTGTGATTCATGAATACAATTGACCATGTATAATAAGAATATTTATAATGATAAAAGCTACGAACATAATGTTTAAAAATCTTTTTTAGCTAATACATAAACTAGTTTTGCACCAGGAGAAAATGATTTTGAAGAAAATCTAAGACCTAGAGAATTATCTTGTTCGAAGTGCGTGTATGTGCTGAGGATTATCGATATTTGAATATAAGATTTCACAAAATTATAATATAAGTCTGCAGTTAAAAAATATATTTCAAAGAATTAAAAAACTTACATAATTAAAAGATATCTTTATATTTGAAAATATTTATTAAAGTATCAGACAGCTCTTAAATTTATGGCATGTGAATCTTTTGATTAAAGATTCAAGAAGTTAATATCTTCATTTTTAAAAAAATATTAAAATTTGTGATAATGCTCAGTTATTTATAAAAATGTAAATAAGGAATACCGATATATTATATGAATATATAATTCTACTCTTAATTATGTTTTAATATATAACTTAATACAGTTCTAAATTTTATTAAATAATATACAAAATTAAATGTTTATGGATTATATAATTTGAATTTAACTTTTATTTTAAACATAATACTAGTTCAAAAATTTATTTTGACTACTTTAGGAAAATAAATCATTTTATATTTATAAACCAGTCATAAATTAATTTATACCGTAAATCCCTTATCCTTTAGAAATTAAAAATGATTGCTTAATAATTTCGTGGCTAAAAATACTAAGAAAACTATTATAGTGAAACTATATATATATATTACATCATTATTAGGTAAAATAATCATTAAACTACTATTATTATTATTCATTATAACTAATACAACAGATAATTTTACCACACCATCAAATTTAAGACAATTTCACATCTTAATTTTGAACACACACAAACATTAATTTTGAAATTCGAAAATAGATTCTGAAGGAAAAATTATATCAGCAAAATAAACACTAATATACTATGCATTTTAACTACTCCATTATTCAAAGTTTTTTTTTTAGTCAATAACAGTTAATATAATTTTAGGATAAATAAAATTGCGTTTTTCCATTTTATTTCATTTAAATTCTTTTTTTTTTATCTCATCTATCCATGTAAAATACAAAATAAAAGGAAAAGTAAATTTTCAATGGTATATTGAATCGTTGGAATTCTCTTAGTCCAAAATGTTTCCTTCTTTCCACATTTATTTCTTGTACATTTTGCAAAGTCTACTTCATTTAAAACATTTTCTTTTTTTTTCCCCTTGATTTTTCAAACACTTAATGTCAATATCAGGGACTTTGTTATGCAAACTCGCCAAGTAAACGAAACAAAGTGGCTGACGTTTCACTTTTAGAAGTCTACAAAACTGAATATTTGGATATGCAGAAGAAAATTTTTAGGAAAACGAAATCGAAACCCTTATCACGTTTCTTTACAAGTGCTGCCATCTACCGGTTTGACTGTTATTTATTGTATCTTTTTCAATAAGCTTCTTCAATCGCGGAAGTTTATTGCTGCCATAACTTTTCAGTTTTATTGGGACAAGTCATTTCATGGCATCCTGACAAAATTCTTGTTTCATACATTTGTTGTGACTAGCATAATAACTAGTATTTCTCTTTTTTGTCTGCGAGAATTTCTTTTTCCCTCCTTTTCTTGTTTACGACTTTAATATTAGATCGAAAAATATCATTTTTGTGGTATGTTCTTCGTGTGTTTAATATTTGAGATATATTTCATATGATAAGGAAATAAAATTAATAATTAATATGAGAAAATATTATTCTTTGCTCTATTTTCAAAATTATAAATCTGAAAGTAAGCATATTTTAATGAATATTGCATTGTTTTGGTGAATTAGTCACTAAGTTTGTATTTTATAAAATATTAAATACAGATATGCATTAGAAATTGATTTCAGTTTTCTATACGTATTATGATTGTTAAATTTTTTAACATTGCAAAAATGTATTATTAATAAACGGAAGACATAAGGTTTACAACAATAAATCACTTTTTTCCTTCTTGTATGGAAGCTTGCAGTTTTTATATGTACTTATTTATATTACACAAAGTATTCAATAATTTACACATGCATTAAGTGTGTAATTAATTATAATGCAATTGCTGTTAAATAACTGCTTTTTACTTAAGGATTTAAGTTTCAAAATTTTGATTGCTTAATTTAGATAAGGAAACATGACACGATCTAAAATTCCTTAATATAAATATTGATTTTGTATTAACTTTTATTTCAAAATTATAATTAGTCTATTATTTTCCATTAGAAAACCTATTATGAGTTTGCTTTACTTAAAGACAAATTCAAACTCTGAGAAACTTATTATTTGTCAAATATTTGTATATTAGTCTATTATTTTCCATTAGAATTCATAATTTGAAAAAGTATTTAATATATGTATGAATTTATAATTAGAAGAAGTGTTTATTTTCATTGAAAAGCGATTTTATTTAAATTATTTATTTTTTGAAAAAATTAAGAATTTCAAAGCAAATGTTAGACACTTGTCAGTGTTCTGACTTTGGATTTAATCCATGCAATTTTAATGTCATAAGCTTAATTACATTTCTTTTAATTTCGATTTGTGTCAAGTTCATTGCAATTATTTATTAATAAGTTAATAAACACGGGCAAAAATTTGTTAGCAATTTACTAAAGAAATGAAAAAATAATTACAATAATAACATAAGATTATTAATGATCGACTTTTTCGAATAGTTATAATTAAAATAGGAAATTTCTTTCTAATTTTCTTTCAAACATAAGAATAGTAAATTTCTTACAAAAATATCCGTTTCTTACTTATTTATAATTATATTTAAAAGCAAATGAATATATGTATATACATGCTGATTAAACTTTATAAAACTTTCTTAAAAGTTATGAGGTTTAAATTTTAAAATACTAAAAAAAAAAACATTAAAAGCATTTTTTTAATTGATGGAACATTATAAAGTATCACATATAAAACAATATCATAGAACTGGAAAAATTTTATTTTCTATGAAATTTGTATTCATCTCTTGCTAAATAGATTTCAAGAACTTTATTTTTATAATTCTTTTACAACTTAGCTTTGAAGAATTATAGTAATTAAAGAGGTAATAAAAAACGAAGAATATTTAAAAGATGATGCAGGTATAATATTATCGACAGCAGTCTCATGATTTATTTCAATTTAAAATCATATAAAACTACTTAAAAAAGTAAATAAAATCAATTTTCAAAAATAACTCAAAATTAATTTGAAAGGATTATTGAGAAGTAAGCCAATTAAAATGTACTTTGTCAAAGGTTTTCAAATTTATTTCAAACAAAATGTTTTAACTAATAAAGGAAAGAGAAATTTATCAGTTTTCAATCATAATGTTTTTGAATTGATTATTTTTGGTTTACTTTTATTTCACTTTTAATAATATACATTTTTATGAAATGATTTCAGTTACAACAATAAATGCGAAATAATAGAAGGATATGAAAATTTACTTTTGTTTATTGAACAAAATTGAAGTTAATTAAATTAAGATTTATAAAATTTATTTTATGTTAAAAATATTTGATTTAGATTCTTATATTTAAAGATATGAATGTGAATGAAATATCTTTAAATAAAATTTAAGTTTATTTAAGATGCACATTGATTGTACGTTACCGAAAGTTAATTAATTTTTTAGGAGAAGTAACGAAACATTTTTTAATATTCTAAATTATTATTCAACATTTTTATATTTATTCTTGTTTTATTATGAAATTTTATGTTTTGTCACATATTAATAAATTTTTCGTTATCAGGTTTATATTTCATGAATAAATATTTCTTATAATAAGTTAAATTGAGAGTAAGTTATAAATCTAAAATACAAGGCAGTTATTTAAGGTATATATATAATATTAAAAATATTGAAATAAAATTCCATTAAATTTTTTGATTAAAAATCTATTAAATAAGAAAATATTTTCATTTTCATAGAACTTGATTTAAAAACTCCTTTGATTTAATAAATTTAATTACTTCTTCTCACAAATTCAGATTATTTGTGCAAACATTTAATAAGATTTAATTTTGTCATCAAAATTATTTCAAACTTTTATATTACATTCATATAATCATAGTAAATTTTAAAAATGGTTATTTATCATTCCTTTTATTCTATCTAAATTTAAAAGCAATTAAAAAGCATTTGATATATTTGCAATGAATTAAATACAGTTATTTTAAACCTAGAATTTTATCATTAAATCTTTCATATTCAAAAACAACTAAACTATAATATATTAAAAATATTAGAATATGAATAATATGACTTTCAAATGCATTTGCTTACTTCAATAAAACTTAATAAAATAATTTACATTCTTAATACTTTAAATATTTTTTAATTTTAAGCACATGATAGAACTATATAAGAATATGAAACTTCAATTCTCAAACAGAAATAAAATTAATATTCTTTCCTTTGCTGTGTAATTTGTAAATTTGTATAGTTCTTTCTTATTGCTTAGTAGAAATGAATACTAATTTCAAATATATGATTTAACTTAAAAAATCAAATTTCAAATTCTATAAGTAAAGTAAACAGCTTGAAATTTACTTTTAATTCGAAAAAAAAATACGATCTAAAATAAATATAAGTACATTAAAAACAAACTTAATAAACTACAAAGCTAACACTATTTATTCTATCATTTGTCATCACGTTTATTCCCAAGTTTATTATAATATATTCAGAGATTATTGAATAATTTGCAATATTTCAATCAGTCTTGCTGCTTTAATAACAAGATGTACTGTGAAACTTTCTAACCAGAAACGAAATTAAAATTGAATATATTACCGAACACAAAAAGATTTGAATACATCATGGAACGAATTGTCGAGCATTTTCAATTTTGATGCGAAATTATTAAATTACATCGGAAATTACTCTTGAGATTTGAACACAGGCGCTTACTGTCTGATAAAATGAAACATTGGTTGGTGGAGAATCAAATTACTCCAGTTTAATCAGATTGTCGTGAAGGATGAATGGACTTTGAATTTCCGTGAATGATAAGCAGAATTTAGAGAAGAGTGTCATTTATTTTCATTACGAAGAAAATGAATACTAAAGCGTCATTTCCTACCAAGTCTAGTAATTTTAGTTACTTTGCAACTTATAAATTGCATTAAAATGATGCAATTACTCACTTCACATTTTCTGGTGGACACAGTGTTTATAATGAAAAAAATTATTACTATCCAGAACACGTTATTTAATTTACAAATATGTTTCAGTTTATTTGATGAATATTTCATGCGATTTCCATGGATTTTTAAAATTAGAGAGATGAAATTTAATACATTTCTTACGATTAATATTGAAATTTCCATTGAATTATTATCTTCGTGTTAAATTGTATGTCATCAAGTGTTTGATGCAAACCATAATTTGACAGTTTTTAATTTATATTTATAAGCATTTATATTTACTAGAGAAAGCAATTTAATAAATATGCTTATTTCATTTAGTGGAGTTCAGCAATTTATTTCCTTATTTTTTTCCAAGTGTTAAATTTTATCTTATTTTTAGAAAGAGCTAAGCATTAAAATCAATTATATTGTATGGAGCTATCCAATTATATAAACTCAACATATAATTTAAAAATTTAAGATCAATTCCTTTCAAAATTATATATATATTAATTACCTATAAATATGTATAGAAAATATTAGTATCTTGCATAAAAAAAATCATGTTAAAATTGATATTGCGTTTTGAAGTCGAATAAACTGATTTGTATATGTGTGGTACAAATTAAATTTTTTTTAAATGTGTCATTTTTAACATAATTAAAATAGAAAATACGATATAGTTGACTTATATACAATTATTTTCAATTTTGCTTAAAAAATTTAAATAATTTACTAAAATATATATTAACTTCTAGAAACTATTTTGCAGAAAGCAGTACGCGTTTTTAGTTTATTATAATTAAAAATTTAGTTATAAACATAGAATTGTCAAATTGTCTCTTCTAAATATATATTTATATTGAATAAAATTTTTTAATGCTAAGTAAAAAGGAAATATTGAAGTATTTTGATAAAAAAAAATAGTTATGCTTTGCATGATTACATAGAAGCAAAAAAAAAAATTTGAAATAATTTTTTGATAAATAAATCATGATATCTATTTTACGTCTAATCAACGCAAACATACTTTTTAAATTTGTCTTGTATTAATAATCAGAAAAATAAGAAATATTGATTAAGTTTATAGTTTATATTACTCAATCAGGAATAGTAAACACTAATATTGAAGCCGTACGTGAGATGAAATAAATTAAGATTCAAAAATGTATGCTTTTTTTAGGGAAGTTTAATTTTACTTTTCTTTGATGTTTAACTTAACATTTCAATATTTTACTATCTAAAAAATAATATAGGATCTAATTACTTTAATGTTTTATTTTAAGATTAATGATATATTTGACTTTTTTTCATGGAAAAGTAAATCGTAACTCTTTGTGTGCGTAATTAATTTATAAGAAAATATTTGCTCATTTTTATAATTATAAATCTAAAGTAGTAGCAAATCAAAAACTAAAGAAACAAATTAACCTAGAAAATATCGTGTTATCATAAAAATTAGCGTGATGTAATTAAAGAATTCGTCAAATTACACAATTATTTATTTTAAATTCAACTGTAAAATGGGAGCATAAATTAATTTTTTAACAAATAATTTTTATTCCTAGAAATATTTCTTTTAATTTTTTCTAAAAGGCTTCAATAGATTTTTAATTTTAAGATAAATGTGGTATAATTATGAATTGCATAAATACTGAAAGAAATGTACTTTCCTTGTTTATACGTTTTTTTTTCCATTTATTTAAATCAATAATCAAAATATATTTTACAAATGCACTTAATTTCTGACTTATAATTTACAAATAACTTTAGTACAAATTTTTTATTTATGTATTTTATTTTATTTTATATATCAGATATTTCCCGGAAAAGCTAATGGATAATTACCAAATGTGGTAACAAAAGTGTAAATGTGATATCGGATTAATAAATTTATAATTGAAGTTAATTTAAAATTAATGAAATCAATATAAAAGTACAGTTTTTTTAGGTTAAACTAAATTGCTAAATTGAATAGTTTTAAACTAATAATTTACATTATATTTATGATTCAAATTGAAAAACTGCAATTAAAGTAAAGAAACACATTAATTTTGACCGTAATTTATATGCTTTCGTCCAATAAAGAACTGATAAAACGAATGCATTTTCATTAAAAACAATTTAACTTGAAAGGAAATTTTTCACAATGATATTATACATAAAATTTTAAATTTAATTTCTTTGAATTTTTCGTTTAATTCCGTTAAATTAAGCCATGAAAGGAATTTAGTTTTTCATAAAAATTAAATTTATTATTTTATTTATTTTGTATTATAACGTTAGAAATGGCTGTTAGAAGTTTTCCAATCTCGAATTTTGTTTCCTACTAAGTCAGTTTTCAAGAAAAAGTTATGTCGTTAAAATCTGTTATATTCCATTATATTTATGTAACTTTGTGAAAGTTTTGTAAAATATAATGAAAAGTTAATTTGACTACAATAAACTGTGACAGCAGTATACTTACAAAATTAACATAATGCAAGGTTTAATCGTTTCTGATGCGTTATAAATTTTGCGAGTAAAATATCATCAAAACAGTTAAGGATATCGAGAATAATATATTTAGATCAGAGGCACTGAAGCTATAAATTGTTAAAATACACCAAAATATACAGTTGTGCTTAACTCTATAATTTTGAATATCCGAAAATCATGATCATATAATAAGTGGCGCGAGAAAATAGTTAAATAGTAGAAGGCAAAAGAAAAGGTCATGCTTTGAGGTAAAAATTTAAAAAGTTAAAGATTCTATCTTGATAAAAAAAAATAAATGAGAGAAAAAGCCAATTACAGATAACCCAACAGAAATTATATATCAAGGAGTATCCATCGCAAACACTTACAAGAATAGAACGCGGTAACGTCAAATAATTTTTTGAGTTAAAGCCATTATTGTTACAACTAGCAACGTGTCAAAATATGATTTCGTTTTCGGTGCAACAAATGTACTGAAACTTCAACAACGACGTTAAATGTTCCAGGTGGTAATTAAGAGATTCTTTCTTTCCGTTTCGTGATGAAATTCACGCACAAACTAATGCGTGTTGTATGAGTTTTTCAGACTTAAAGTGTCATTTGATATTAAATCTCTACAACTCTTCAACTTTTTCCTTTTATTTGTTAATTTTCGGAATCGTACAGCCAAGTTTCGAAACACTTACCATTGATTGCATGTCGTCTGGTCTAGACACTCGTTGCTTTGTCTGTGGGGGATTGAGACATTATAGTTGTGTGCTATTTTCAGAACAAATTTTTGTAATAAAATGACTTTTCAAATTTTTGAATTTCGAAAATAGTTTTTTTGTGATGATTCTTATTTTGGGGGATATATATTTTTGAAAAATACCCCATGTCAAGTGTTCTTAGGTGATTTGTTCAAAGATTTTAGAAAAGTAAACACCCGTTTCTACTAAAAAACGTTTTAATGAATCATAAATCATTATGTATTTCAAAAGCACATACAAAAATTCGCATTTACAAATGCTGTGCAATACGTGTTATCAGATTTGACTGGCGTTTTACGCGATTTATTTGAGTACCAAGCAAATTGTGAAAACAATATTACGTTGTCAGACAAAATCATGTGGAAGTTTCATTTGCAAAATTCGCAAAAAAATAATGTGTACATTTTCTAGTTTTTCTGCACTTGGAGAAAATATATAGTTATTTCTGAAGATACCTTCGCAAAATACGATTAAAGTATTACCGAAATTTCATTTGAAGTTTTTTCACTCATCATTTAATAGTTCATAATAATTATAAATAATAAGTACATAATAAGTAATAAATTTATATTTTCAAATAAGCATTTTTTACATTTCTCTCTCTAAAATTAGAATAAATATTGATTCAAGAGTAGACTTTTTCTTTGAATAATTATTCTTTTTTATATGACAACTAATACGAACATTCTATCCAATTTTCACTCAATATTATAGCTAACAGCAGTATTTAATATTTATGAAAAAGTAATGTATTTTTTTCATATTTTGAATTACTGCATAATTTTACTTTTAGCAGAAGCATGATTATTAAATAAGATGATAATTGTAAGAAAAACAGATTAAATCATAGATAAAACGAAAAATTAAATTATACGCTTTTAAGACTATAAATATTTTTTAAAGAAAGTTGCATAATTGTTATAAAAATAGTGTCTATAAAAAAGGAATAATTTATAAAGATATTTGATATCAAAATAATTAAAATTATGAATTGAATGACCGTTATATTCTCTAATAGTAACACACTTAGGCACCACCAAAGACCATAAAGCAAACATTTTGTCTCATTACAATTTAGATTAATATGTTGTTTAAGCAAGAATAAAAAATAAAAATTTTGAAGAAATTTGATAAAATATTAATTATTAGTTTGAATTTATTTCAATATAATTGATGAATGTAATAAGTATTTATTAAATATTATGAATATTATCATACAATAAGATAAAACTCATTTTTTAGCTTTTTATAATTAAAGCAAAAATATAATCAATTTTATTTTCACTATTAAAAATTTTAGAAATAACCTTTAATTCATTTATATGAATAATTAAATTCCTATCTTCTCATAAATTATTTTAAAACACCTATAACAGAAACTTTTGAATAAAATTCTTATTTCTTAATTTCCTGCCTCCTAGAGGGCGCCAGCACGCCAATAAACCTCAAAAGCTATCTGAAGTTTTTTCACAATCGATTTCGAATAGGGGGTGAAGAAAAAATATAAAATTCCAAGCTCGCGTTTTGCACGAAAGGCAAGCTATTTACTTCCGAATTGTATTAAAAAAGTAAATACTTTTCTGCTGAATTAGCTGTCGCCTTAGGCACCCACCTTTTCTTTCCTCGGTTGCAAATCATATTTCCATATTAAAAGAAGTGAAAAAGAAAAGCTATAACAATAAGAAACACCTGAAGCCAGGAGCGAGGGGATATAGAATATATCAAAGGAGAGTGCGGTGGACGGCCGAGATTTTTCGTTACTATGGAATAAATTATTTGTTGTGGCGGGCAAAAATATAGGCGAATCAATTTATTTCTGCTCGTCAATCGAAGGGGGAGGGTTATCTATTTTTTCTAAAGTTTAAGAAATACAAAATAAATACGGAATTTGTTGGATTTGTATGCATGGAAATGCGGAGTTTGTTATTGTGTTCATGATTTATCTGCTGGTGGCAGGTGTTTTTATTCCTTTTTACTTAACATTGGAAAGTACAATTTAATTTTATACTGTTAAAAATAAAGTAAATAGTAGTTTAAATATATTCTCATTAATTTGCAGGAATTTATAAGGATATACAACCTCCCATTTCTGGATAATACTAATAGCTGTCAAATGATAAATAAGTTTATTCATAAAATATTGTGCATTTATCACGCGCTTCTGATATTATTACTTCTTCTGTATTATATTAAAGCAATAATTTATTCTAAAATTTATTGTAGGTTGTAGGGAAATAATGACTTATTCTAAAAATTTTTAATTGAAGAATTATTATGGAATGTATTTTTCAATGAATAATAATTCCAAATTATGCTGATGTTTATCACTTTTAGCTGACACATTGTTTCCAAAAGGAAAAAAAAATGACTTATTCTAAAAATTATAAATTAAGATATATTAATAAGAACTATTGTGAAATATATTTTTCATTAATAATTCCAAACAATGCTAATGTTGATGATCACTTTTAGCTGACACATTGTTTCTAAAAGAAAAAGTCCTCAATTATTAATCTATAAATGTAATTTTCATTTCTAAACTTTTATACATCTATAATGTTCCAAAATGTCTGTCAAAGAAAAAAGCTAGATTCATGTTCTACGATATAATTTCATTCATTTATTAATCATTTCAAATTTAAATTCTCATTTAACTTTTCCCAAATAAATATGCATTATGTTGAATTTATTAATAAATGAATGTTAAAAAACTTATTTATAATTGTTTTGTGCTAAACGGTGGTTTTTAAACATTGTGTGATTCTTGGTTGTCTATCCTTTTTAGTTTCAATAACTAAAATAGACTTTGAAAATAAAATTAGCTGATTTTGTTTATTTTATTTAATTTAATTTGTATTAATTTCAGGATATTATGGTTTGTTGTATATTTTTCAGTGAAATAAATTCCCATTATTAAATACTTAATTGAATTTTGCGTTTATTTACATATTTTTAATAAGTTATTTAAATATATAAATCGGAATTTTCAGTTTTATACGCATTTATGTAATTTACCAATTACTTTTTTTCAACGAAATGAACAGTCAGATTCATACATTTGTTCTCTCAAGCAATTAGTTATTTCAGAGGGTAAGTAATTTTAATTAAATTTATAACTTTTATTGATAGAGTCATCAATAATTTTTACTAAATAATAAATGTTTGAGAATCTGGTTCTATAGATTTACACTAATGTTAGTTACACCAATCGACGCAAATTCAATTATCATTACTGAGTTGTAATTCAAGGAATTGAACGAAATTATTGGAGAAAATTTTTTTGTAAAGTTAAGGAGAAACAATTCTTTGTTTATCGGGTTACTGTCATCAAAAAATATATATATCTTATTATGTAAATGAAGGGTATATTTGTTTTGAACATTTTAAGTTATAATCTTTATAAAATACATTTTTATATAATTTACTATGTATATTAAAATGCTATTTGCAGTTTAAGTTTTAAATATTGCAAAATAATTTTTTTTTTTTGAAGTTGAATGAAATTTGGGATATTAACATATATCAAAAACATCAAAATGTTACTTTTATAAAAATTATTAATTTTTTATTCCTTTTAAAAATGAAGTTTAAATTACTGTTCTTAAGATTGTATGCATAAAACAAAATTTTCAATTTTAAATTATATAATTCATTTTTAAGAACATGTTTATCACTAATTTTTAATAATGTTTAATACACGCTTTATTACAAACTTTTGAGAAAAAAAAATCACAACATACAAAGAAAAAAACCTTCCTATTAATAAAGTAAGGTATGAAATTATATGCTTCTAAGAAAAATTTAAGGTAATCTAGATTTTTTTTTTTTTTGCTCATCCAGATTATAGGTAATCTAGTTCTATTGTGTAGTATAAAATATGATTTATATGACATATTTTTGTATAAAAGGCTAATCTTCTTTAAGCCATTAAAATTATCAACAATTTCTACATATTTCTGAGGGTACAAAGCTAGTTCAGTACCTTAAATTAAAATATCAATAAGTAAATATAAGCATCCAATGACCATATTTTTAAAAAAAAAAAAAAAAAAAAAAATTAGACATTTGACTGTCTGACATCGCTGAGCAATGTCAACTTTCTTAGACTTGACATATATCATATGAAGGTTATTTTATACTGGACTGCTAGAGGGAAAACAGCCACTGCAGTTAACTCCCTGACATAGGAAAAACAATTTTTTTTTTTTAAGAAAAAGAGAAAAATTATTTAAGATAAAATGTCTGTTATGGTACAATTTGTTCTAAACATTTAATACCTTTTAAAATTCCTTGCAAATTAATTTTGATAATAAGCTAACACATTTTGCATTTTCTTTTTTCAAATTTTGAATCGAAGAGATTTTAACTGCTCTAACTTGTTTTGTTATTTAGGTGAATAAATGAATATATAATTGCTTATATGGATGTCGCGTAAACACATGAGTGACTCATGTATTTAAAACATGGATATAAGCAGTTACATATTCATTTATTCACATAAATATCTATTATAAATCCCATAAATAATATTTTCTTATGAATTCAATCTGCGGTATTAATCTTATAATTAAAATAATCAAAGCAGCATAATTTTATGAAAAATATAATTTGAGAAAGATTTTCCAAAAATTTTTAATATTGCTATTCATAAAAATAAAATGAATTTCATGTTGCGAAATTTAATTTATTTTATAAACTGTTACAACTTGTTAACCTAATAAATACAATATTTATTTATACAGATTATTGCAAGGATCAAAATGTGTTTCAGTAGTGTTATACCAAAGGGAAAAAAGAGTCATCTATTCTAAGCACTTAAAACTTACTTGATTTAAGTGGATACTGAAATGCGGTTAATTCATGAATATCTGCTTAATTTGCACAACTTCATAAATTCATTTATGAAGTTGTGCAATGCAATTTTATTATAATCAAAAGAATTATAATATTATCAAAGTAAATTTACTTGTATCATTTTTAATCAACTGTACTGATGAAAAGAAATTGCATGTTCGAAAATGGATGATAATATGAGTTAAATAAAAATTGTAGTTTCATACAGGATTCTGATTTTCAAGAATTTTGAAGGTAAACCCTATTTATTACATTGGGTAATTATATAAAAGGAAAGAAATATATATATATATATATATATATATATATATATATATATATATATATATATATATATATATATATATATATATATATATATATATATATATATATATATATATATGATATTGTAAATTCTGCTCTAATAGTACTCTAAAAATACAGAGCATACAAAGAATATATATATGTGTGTGTGCTAGTTTTCTTCCACATTTTCATATGAAAGAATCAAATTTCCATAACTTTTCGACTTACTTCCCTATAAGATTTATGCATGCGTTCCATCATTGATCCCAGAATGTTTTTGATCATTACTTGGAATAATTTTCCTAATCTCTACAAATTACATATGGACGGCTTAGGTTACATCATTATCCCAGGAGGGATTCTTTCATTCTTCGATTATTATAAGATAAAGTCAATCCTCAGAAATTTACGGACATATTTTTTTTACTAATTTTTCAATCGATTACTTCCTTTTTTTAAAATTATTTAGAAGGGCAAATATTGCTAATAATTTAGCAATATTTGCACTTCCAAATAATTTAATAACTAATAATAAAGGACTAACTAATTTTATCGTTTTTATATATTAAAAATTTCAGAGTAAACTCTGAATTGTATAGACAGTTAACAGTGCAATTATTATATAATTGTAACAATATAATTCCCAGGTAACAAAATCAAAATAACCCCACATCTGAAAATGAGGACTTATTTAGTTGAATGGTTTACGATAAGTAAAAGTTTGGCAACAGTATCGATCATACAATTTTGAAGAGATTTCGAAATGGACAAACTCGCGTACAGGGTCATGTGACCGGCCACAAAGTTTATACCCTTGTGTCCAAAATGCAATGTGACTCATGCTGTTTCTTCCCACATTTGGGCCTGCATTGGTTTAAATAAATGCCAGTTATTCTCAAGCCATCAAGCTGTGTGTTTAAGGGCGTTCGGGCTCGTGGACCCGGTTTGATGTTGCTATCAACCAGGAGGGATAATCAGCAACAATAAAACACACGTCAGGTAAAATGTACTGGTGTTATTTTAATATTTTACTAGATTAAATTAGTAAAAATAAATTTTATTTTTTTATAATAAATTTAATATTATTTTTATTTAAAATAAAAAACTCATCTTTAATATACTCAGCTTAGTAATAGCATATAGCGGAAAAAGTAAATAATTATTTTATTATTCTTTTGCCAAAATAATTTTTAATATTTCTGCTACATTATATGTTTTCTTAATTTTCTGCAAAAAGTTTTATTAAATATTTAGTTTAAAGGAAAGCTGATTAACTTATTGAGGCTAAATTCCAATCACAATAAGTTTTTTATGTTTTTTATAATTTCTCTTAACATGTATTATTTTCGGTTAGATCTTACAGAGTCAACACCCTTGGCGCAAAAGATGCTGGTTGGCGATAATTATGATCTGCCTCAATCTTGGCAATTTTACTTCGATATATTTGAAATAGCAAACCAAACTATTATTGGAATTTTGTTCTGGCTTGGTGCTTTTCTTCAGTTTGTCTTCAATGATATGGGCTCTCCTAAAGTTTTAACTTTTTTTTTCTTTTAAAATTCCTCAATATTGATTTTTGGTATACATTTTTTCAATTTTAATTTTTCAAATATTTTGGAAAATTTTAAATTAGTTCTAAATATATAAATATTATTGATGATATTTAAGAAGGGGAACATCTGTTATATTTAAGATGTAACCCGTTCCATCATTTGTTAATATACATTAATTACTCAAAAAAGAGCATCAATCTTAAATGACTAACTTGCTTATTTAAATTATTTCCCATGAAAGCAATAAGAGCTGCATTTTTCCGGGCTAATGTTATACAAGCTTAAAAGGTAATAAAAAAATCAGCGGACTCTAAAGTTAACCATCAAATAAAGAAATATAATTCTTGACGAGCAAAGACGATCACATTCCTTAGGAAAATAAATCTGAGTATATTGCATCGTAATTGGGTTGCGCTAGATAAGTTTTTGTCATGTTGTCTTACTTCAATACTTTTTGTAAGCGGAAACCGCAGAAGAACTCCATCTGTATGCTAAGAACCAATTTCGAAAGTGGTAGAAAGAAAATACATTTTCTCCAAAAACTTTGTAGAAGTGAATCAATTCAATTTATATAAAGTGCATTTGAATATTTAAAGAATACTAAACTATTGTTTCTTTAAAAAAAATATAGTTAGTATTTTGAGAAATATTTATTATAAACAACATTTGGGGATTTTTTGGTACCATAATTGAATTTTTCATGATCTGCAATAGATTAGATTATTTTTATTGCTCAATAAGTATTGAAATTTATTTAAATATGACTTTAATTCATACTCCTTTTTCTTAATATATGTGTATAAATTTAATTGAATGCATTTTCATTTTTAAGAATATTTCTGAGTTATAGAATAAATTTCGAATTAGATATTTAGTATTTTATAAAATTTTCCTTATAGGTGAAACCGCAAATGAAAATGCATCAAATTGCATACTTAGAGATAGAATAGAATATAAGGACTTACGAATTTTCATTTGGAAAATTATTGTAACATTTATTAATCAAAGCTATAATTTTCCAGTATTTTAATGAATATTAAATAGCTATAAAAATTTGTGCCAGCCAACTTGTCTAGTAATAAGTGCCAGCCAAATAAGTGCCAGCCAACTTGTCTAGTGATTTAATTACTTGAATTAATTACTTGTGAATTACTTATTCCTGTATCATACAACAGTATTAAAAGTATCACTTGTCGTTATACATTAAGAGGTTAAATATTACTTGCCATACTTTTGTTTATGAAATTTAAATTGGCGTAGTTTTAATGATTATCAAGTTATTAACGAAAACTTTGTTTACGCTGAGAGAGATATACAGTTGTGCGTGCCTTTTTACGGGTAAGGAGGTCCTGGGTTCGTATCCCAGTTCAGGCATCGATGTACTTTCTCTCTATATATACTTTCTTTGTCCTTTGTGTGTGTGAATGAAGTATGAATGATACCTACCCTATAAACGGGTCCCTATGGCATGTGTGAGCAACACCCTCTAGGGGCGTTGGTGTGAGGTTTGGATAGTGGCCCACCCCCTGTGGTGCACCCGGGGCAACGTCTCGGCGGCTAGGAGGTCGCTGTGTCTGGCCGGTTCCTTTGTATCAGGGAAAAATATATTAATAGACTCTGTTGCAGTTGTAACAGTCTACAATTTGCCATTGGAAAAAAAAAAACTTTTGTATCAGTAACAACTTAGTGTTTATGGTGATAAATCACCATCTATCATTAATTCTTAATTTATTTAAGTCAGGAATTATATTATTTTCACTTTTTCTTTTAAAACTGCGCACATACATTTATAAGCATATACAGATGGTCATGTGGCATAATATTTCTACTTCAGCTAAAAGCACACATATTTTTTCTTCCGTTCAAATAGAATAATACTATTGGACAGAAGCCTTTATAGTCATAGTTAAAAACTTCCAGATAAAAAGACATAGAAATGACAATATTTATCATTTTTAAAGATATATAGTATTTGATACAATATTTAGCATTAACCTTGTTAAGAAAGCTATTTTGTGGAACGAAATACATATCGACCCGGTAAAATAAAACGAATGAGGTATAGGATACTTTAATATTTTTTTTAAATGCATATTTGTCATTAAAGTCGTGACTTTTTTTTATATTCTAAAGTATTTCTGATTAGCTGAGGAAAAAAAGAAAATATTCGCTACCATAGGCAGCAGATGCTTTTTCGCTGTTATGTATAAGCAAAATTATAATTTTTCAAAAATTGACACTAAAAATATCCAACATTACGCTCTATCGGAAAATCACATTCTGGAAATTTTAGAAGAATATATTTTGCCAAACATATTTTTTTTTTATCTATCTCTATTGCTTTTGCAGAAAATATTTTATCAAGAAATGAATCACACTGGATTTTTTTTTAAATTAACAGGAATTCAGAAAGGTGTGTGTCAAAGTTTATTTTTTTTACAATAGATTCAATAAATATTTAATTTTGGCTTAAACTAAATAACAAACGAGGTAACAAAAATTTAGAATGTAACCTAAGTTATATTTTAAGTTAAAAAAATAACCGAATTTCTTTTTTTTTAAGTTTCGTTTCATTGCATGCAACGAATAAGTAGACAAATATTTCGAGGATATACAAGCATTTTATTAATATGATTATTAAGGCAAAAAGTTGGATGTCACATTTTAGGATGAAAATTAATTACTTAAATTAATTATTCCTGTATCATACAACAGTATTAAAAGTATCACTTGTCGTTATGCATTAAGAGGTTAAATATTACTTGCCATACTTTTGTTTATGAAATTTAAATTGGCGTAGTTTTAATGATTATCAAGTTATTAACGAAAACTTTGTTTACGCTGAGAGAGATTTACAGTTGTGCGTGCCTTTTTACGGGTAAGGAGGTCCTGGGTTCGTATCCCAGTTCAGGCATCGATGTACTTTCTCTCTATATATACTTTCTTTGTCCTTTGTGTGTGTGAATGAAGTATGAATGATACCTACCCTATAAACGGGTCCCTATGGCATGTGTGAGCAACACCCTCTAGGGGCGTTGGTGTGAGGTTTGGATAGTGGCCCACCCCCTGTGGTGCACCCGGGGCAACGTCTCGGCGGCTAGGAGGTCGCTGTGTCTGGCCGGTTCCTTTGTATCAGGGAAAAATATATTAATAGACTCTGTTGCAGTTGTAACAGTCTACAATTTGCCATTGGAAAAAAAAAAAAACATTTGTATCAGTAACAACTTAGTGTTTATGGTGATAAATCACCATCTATCATTAATTCTTAATTGATTTAAGTCAAGAATTATATTATTTTCACTTTTTCTTTTAAAACTGCGCACATACATTTATAAGCATATACAGATGGTAAAGTGGCATAATATTTCTATTTCAGCTAAAAGCACACATATTTTTTCTTCCGTTCAAATAGAATAATACTATTGGACAGAAGCCTTTATAGTCATAGTTAAAAACTTCCAGATAAAAAGACATAGAAATGACAATATTTATCATTTTTAAAGATATATAGTATTTGATACAATATTTAGCATTAACCTTGTTAAGAAAGCTATTTTGTGGAACGAAATACATATCGACCCGGTAAAATAAAACGAATGAGGTATAGGATACTTTAATATTTTTTTTAAATGCATATTTGTCATTAAAGTCGTGACTTTTTTTTATATTCTAAAGTATTTCTGATTAGCTGAGGAAAAAAAGAAAATATTCGCTACCATAGGCAGCAGATGCTTTTTCGCTGTTATGTATAAGCAAAATTATAATTTTTCAAAAATTGACACTAAAAATATCCAACATTACGCTCTATCGGAAAATCACATTCTGGAAATTTTAGAAGAATATATTTTGCCAAACATATTTTTTTTTTATCTATCTCTATTGCTTTTGCAGAAAATATTTTATCAAGAAATGAATCACACTGGATTTTTTTTTTTTAAATTAACAGGAATTCAGAACGGTGTGTGTCAAAGTTTTTTTTTTTTACAATGGATTCAATAAATATTTAATTTTGGCTTAAATTAAATAACAAACGAGGTAACAAAAATTTAGAATGTAACCTAAGTTATATTTTAAGTTAAAAAAATAACCGAATTTCTTTTTTTAAGTTTCGTTTCATTGCATGCAACGAATAAGTAGACAAATATTTCGAGGATATACAAGCATTTTATTAACATGATTACTAAGGCAAAAAGTTGGATGTCACATTTTAGGATGAAAATTAATTACTTAAATTAATTATTCCTGTATCATACAACAGCATTAAAAGTATCACTTGTCGTTATACATTAAGAGTTTACATATTACTTGCCATACTTTTGTCTTTGAAATTTAAATTGGCGTAGTTTTAATGATTATCAAGTTATTAACGAAAACTTTGTTAACGCTGAGAGAGATTTACAATTGTGTATGTTATAAGATTCTTATCATAGATTTCAATACAGTTATAGTATAATTTTTTATTACGTAAAGTTTATGTTATTTGCATTATCTTCTCCTCCGTTTTTGGACGAAAATAAATGAATTGAAAAATTCACTCGAATTATTAAATGCTTGTTAAACATTTTATTATATATTCAGCAGATTCTTGAAAAACTCATTTCATTTTAGTGAATAGAAATACGTTACCGCATTTGCTTCTATACTTCATGAGAAACCTTCAGGAATAAATAACTCGTCTACCCACTAAGCAGTTCATTGAATATGTTTTCGTCTAAAAATGTTTTAGAAGTAATACAATATTCATATAGCTATATATCACACTTGAGACATAATGTAAAGTTGTTGCGTAAAGTAGACGGCAAACATAAAATAAATGACGGAGACTGAAAGCGACTCAAATCTTGCATTTACGTATTCTAAATTTTTCTATAACGTCTACGTCAGTTTATAGAGAAAGTTTCCGTAACTTTTGATGTGGGAAAGCAATTAAAGGGTAATACAATTTGTTATGTTTTATAAAATGACTCATAAAGCGATATAATTCAGTACTAAATTTAAGATTTTGTAGAGAATAAAAATGTATTTGTAGATTCGTATTTATTAATCAGTAAAATTTTACATTTTATTGATATCTAAGAAAGAGTTAATTGAATTTAAGAAATTGAAAGTATAATTAAACACGTGTGAAAAGTCAACCAGCAAAATGAAAAAACAATGCGATCCTAAGGACACACACGCACACTTTTCTATATGATATACTTTTATCTTTATTGTTATGTAACTGAATTAAAAAAATAATGTGTTAAAAATGAACATTATTATGAATCTAATAACTTATTATTACAATGAAAACATTTTATGCGAGAATCAAAAGAAATATGAATGTCAATTTCTTTCAAGAAATATGAGCGCCCAGGACGGACTTTTGTTTTAGAATTTTATGTTAGGTTACACAATACATTATGTATAATGAAACCATAAACATAAAAGCACAAACCCAATTTATTGCAAATTTAATATTTGTTAAATTTAAAGATATAGTGGTAACAAAGAATATTTTAGTAATATAATTATTATGCTTAAATTTTGTATGCTTATTTATACCGCAAAAAAATAATTCAGCCAAGCTTTAAAAAATAATGTTGTTAATATTTGTGATATTTATGATGTAATAAATTAGATAAACAAAATTAATTTTATTTCTTGTGCCATAAATTTCCATATGTTTTTTTAAAAAATTGAATAATTCAATTTGTTTAAATTATTTTTAAAAAGTGTTCGGAAAGTTCTTCCCTTAAAAATTTAGAAATAGGTAAAGAAATGTATTTAGTTTTATACATAAAACGTGCATTATAAAAAAACATTTAAAAATAACAAAAAAACAATTGTTTCAAATTTACATTCACATATTTTTTATATGTAAAAAATATATGCAAGTATTTTGAAATTAGAACAAAATTTGTTGCGTATGGAGAATTTTGAGTATTCATATGTGGAAAATTTTGCTATTTAAAAAAATGTCATTTTTAAGTTATGAGCTAAATATTTTGAACAAATATGTGTAAAATGAGACAAATATATTAATTAATCAGTTTTTAATGTTATTCACTTGTTTTTTGTTTTAGATATAGGCAATACATTATATTTTAGAGGAACCTCATTAAACATTGTTTGTTACAGAAGCTTTTAGGTAAACATTTTTCTCCAGATGTAAATAGAATAAGAACATCGATTCTTGCTAAAACTAATTAGTTTAGAATGCAAATATTGTTACATAAATAGTCTCTCTATAAGCAAAGCACATAAATTATGGATAAAACATAGAGTGCTGTGATATTATATTGAGTAAAATCAGTTCTGTAGCATGGTTTTGAAAGAGAAATATTTCGCAAATATTGTTTCAAAATCAAAACATACATTTTGTAATTTATAGGTATCTATAAATTGCGATTTTTTTTTTTGTTTTTAGTGTGGATTTAGAAAACATACATTGTTAACAATTTTTAAATAATGTAATGTTATGAGGTATAAATAAATAAAGAAATATATATATATATATATATATATATATATATATATATATATATAATATATATATATATATATATATATATATATATATATATATATATATATATATATATATATAATATATATATATATATATATATATATATATATATATATATATATATATATATATATATATATATATATATATATATATATATATATATATATATATATATATATATATATATATATATATATATATATATATATATATATATATATATATATATATATATATATGTATATATATATATATATATATATATATATATATGAATATATATAATATATATATATATATATATATATATATATATATATATATATATATATATATATATATATATATATATATATATATATATATATATAATATATATATATATATATATATATATATATATATATATGCTATATATATACATATATATATGTATATATATATATATATATATATATATATATATATATATATATATATATATATATATATATATATATATATAATATATATATATAATATATATATATATATATATATATATATATATATATATATATATATATATATATATATATATATATATATATATATATATAATATATATATATATATATATATATATATATATTATATATATATATATATATATATATATATATATATATATATATATATATATATATATATATATATATATATATATATATATATATATATATATATATATATATATATATATATATATATATATATATATATATATAATATATATATATATATATATATATATATATATATATATATATATATATATATATATATATATATATATATATATATATATATATATATATATAATATATATATATATATATATATATATATATATATATATATATATATATATATATATATATATATATATATATATATATATATATAATATATATATATAATATTAATATATATATTAATATATTATATATATATATATATATATATATATAATATATATA